>CAUYQV010085039.1:0-32708 GCA_963574575.1 Galagoides demidoff | reverse complement strand
CCCCTGGGTAGAGTGCCATGGCATCACAGCTCATAGCAACCTCCAACTCCTGGGCTCAAGCGAGTCTCCTGCCTCAGCCTCCCAAGTAGCTGGGACCACAGGCGCCCGCCACAACACCCGGCCATTTTTTGGTTGCAGTCATCATTGTTGTTTGGCGGGTCCGGGCTGGGGATTCGAACCCGCCACCTTAGGTGTACATGGCTGGCGCCTTAGCCGACTGAGCCACAGGCGCCGAGCCGATGATAGTTTTAAATTGCACAACTTTGTGAATATACTAAAGAATTATATACTTGATATGGGTGAACTGTGTGATTTGTGAATTACATTTCAGTAAAGCCATTTTTTTTAAGTTGGTAAACAAAAGTAACTGGGGCACAAATTATCCATATATGCATTCCAGAAACAATCATTGGGTTGAGGATCTTTGATGTGTCTGGCATTGGTCCAAGTGCTAGAGGTAAGAATCTTAAGATAAATAAGGAAGTTACTACAGCTGTGTCAGTTGAGAAGGAGCAACACAGATATCTAAACAAGAGATTATCATGGATGGTGACAACCCAGATTTGTCATTTGTTGCCTTTTTTGGCCATTTGGGATTTGAGTAGGAACTGACTTCCCCAGAACAAGCTTCTTCAAAATGAAACGTAGCTTTTACACAATCTGATTAAGAACTTTTAGACATTGCTTAAAAAAAAAATAAGCATTGTTGAACAATGTATTTTAGAATATTTCCTACAAAAATATGTGTCCATTTTTGAACTGTATTTTCTTTAGGAAAAGCTAATGCCCTTCCTTCTTTCTCTCTTTTAGTACCATCATCCGCATTATAATGGACTATGATGTAATGACGTGAAAAGTTTTCAGACAGCTCCAAGGCGATGGACGCTTCTTTCTGACTGCATCACCTTCTCACCACCAGATTGGGGAAAAAGCACTGAAAACCAGTTATTGAAAAAAATTGACAGCTCCTGTTTCTCACCATCTGCCATTACCCCAGGACTTGGGAACTGCAGTGTTCCCCCAGTGTGATATGCTGACTTTTAGTGTTCACTTGGACTGAATCGCATAGATTTTCCTCAGCCAGTAACCATACATTTATGCAAATTTTATCTGCCAAAGTATGGAGTGCTCCAATCAGAAAACAGACTATCATTGGTTGTCGAGCTATAGGAAGAACTTACCCATATACTGTGTGAAACAGTACCTTACATTTCTAAAATCTCAAAGGTAGGAGAAACATACAGACATACAGATATATAGACCAACATTTAGTAATAATATGAAATATACTTAAAGAGCTTTTAAAACTTTGTATTTTTGTACAAAATATTTGCCTTTTACAATTTTCCTTCCTTCTTTTTTTTTTTTTGGTCATTTTACAGTATACTACATGGAGCCAAAGAAAACAATAATGGTACTAATAAAAATTCATAGGGTTTCTTGTCAAATTTAATTCTACTCAAGTGGCAAAGAATTTTTTCAGTTGTGGTTTTTAAAAAAATTGAATATATGTATACATATATAATTTTTAAGGTATCATTTTCTCAGAGGAATCAATCACTTGAAGTATCGAGAAATATCCTCATAGATTTTGCCGGTATTGATCAAACCTGAGCACATACACAGCTCAGAGAAGTGGGCTGTGCCTCGAGCCCATCTCCAGCCAGTGCTCCTGGTGTGTGCCTGGCCAGACGCAGAGGACGTGGCCAACTCAGAATGTGCTTTTACTCCATTTGGTGGAGTTGGGATGGGGTGGAGGGGCATCTGCTGGGAAGGGTAGAGCACTTGGTTATCTAGAAAGCCCTGTTTTATGGCTGAGACTACACTTCGTATCAGACCCATACCAGAACTGATACTGTTGGGACAGTCTGATGTCACATGAGCAAGGGACACTGGAAAGACGGGAACCAGCTGTATGCCACCAGGGAAGTTTGTTAAGTCACGTCCCAAAAGCATAACTTCGAGGCACATGCATCCTGTGATGCAAGAATAAACCTTTGGCCACTTCACTGAACTCTCACAAAGAACCTTTCCTCTGAGCCTCTCTTCCTTGACTTGCTGTTGAAAAGTCTAACAAGAAAAGGACTGAAATTAGGCATTAAATATAACTGATGCTCAAAAGTAAAAGTAATTTCCACCTGACAGACTTTCTCTCCTCCCTCCCAAGGGTCTTCCCTGGCCATGCTGCTACCTATCCCAAATAAAATGGTAAAAGAATAAAGACAGAGTTTGACTTTCACTCCTGTAGCCACGTGGACTGTTTTGCTTTGCCCATTATCCTATTCATGCTACTTATTGGCCCAGGAATGGCCATGTCCTCAGCACCTTTGTGCCCTGCCGGCCTACCTGGGGCCTGTTCAGGCAGGCAGGACATGCTGACTTCTGGGCCTGAGTTACCAAGCCTGTGACACAAGGCAGGCACGCTACCCCATTGCCTCTTCAGGCTTAAGGATTCACAGACCAAACCAACCCTCTTTCTCATGCTCTTCCTATTGTTCAAGTGTCGATTAAAATTTGTCTTCAGAAGAAACTTGGAATTAAATATCTGATGCCATCATCAGAGTAGACCAGTGCTGGCTTTCAGGTCTGAAGTTGTTCTTCTCCTAGCCCTAATGATAATGTACCAAGTGCTTATTATTTATCAGGTACTGGGACTAAGTGCTTCCATCTACTCACCTCATGTAATCCTCCCAACAGCCCTCAGAAATAGACCTTTTTTTTTTCTTTTTTTTTTTTTTTTGAGAAAGTCTCTAGAGTGCAGTGATGTCAGCCTAGTTCACAGCAACCTGAACCTTCTGGGCTCAAGCCATCCTCCTGCCTCAGCCACCCAAATAGCTGGGACTACAGGCACCTGCCAAAATGCCCATCTAGTTTTTCTATTTTTTTTTCTTTTTTGAGACATAGTCTCACTTTGTCACCCTCAGTAGAGTGCTATGATGTCATACCTCACAGCAACCTCAAGCAATTGAGGCTCAAGCGATTCTCTTGCTTCAGCCTCCCTAGGAGTTGGGACACAGGTGCCTGCCACAACACCCGGCTACACGGGTGCCCGCCACAACACCTTGGCTACTTAGAGACAAGGTATCACTCTGGTTCAGGTTGGTCTCAAACCTGTGAGATCAGACAATCCACTGGCCTCAGCCTCCCAGAATGCTATGATTACAGGCATGAGCCACTGCACCAGGCCTAGTTTTTCTAATTCTATTAGAGACAGGGTTCTTGCTCTTGCTCAGGCTGGTCTCAAACTCCTCAGCTCAGGCAATCCACCCACTTGGCCTCCCAGAGTGCTAGGATTACAGGCATAAGCCACCACACTGGGCTCTGAAGTGGGTCTTACTACACTCTCCATTTCAAAAGGCCTGGGGCTCCAGAGATGATGTGATTTCCCAGGTGGTCACAACATCACTGAGTAGTGAGATCAGATACACACCCAAGATTTGAAAATGTTCTAATTTTCTTTAGGAATCAGTAACCGTCTTAACATACGGAACAGCAACATGAGTATCACACATCATGAGATGCCTCCTGTACATTTCCACATATTTAGCCGTTTATACACCAGTCGCAGCTCATGGTCTTCTGGAGAAGAGAGTCTTAGTAAAGTATGACGAGAGCTTCAGGCACCTGACTTGCTGTGTGCTATGGAAGGATGGAAAACATTGTCATCTCTATAAATGGCTTTTGAAACAATGAATGTAAAATAGGCAAAAAGAAAGAAAAGCTTTCCTCTGTGATCAGCGTTCATCAACTCAGCCCTGCCAGTCCTTTCAGTTTGCACCAGGTAAAGTTTAAGCTGAAGCAGACATCATAGTAACAACTGCTCCCATTAAAAAAAAAGACAACATGTTTAAGACAGTGACAGCTGCAAGTAACAGTCGCAAGCGTGTGTATTTTGCCTCAGATGACAAAACTCATCTTTTCTTGAGAAAGTAAGCATGTTAACTCATTCATGACTCCAAATCATAAAACAGTAACACTTTAAAAATATTATGCCACTTTCACGAACCTTATCTGTCTTATCCTCACGCCAACTCATTGTCCCTCCTTGAGCAATAAGGAAACTGAGAATCAGGTTGAAGAACTGCCGTGGCTCACATTCCTGTCCCAACTGCTTTTGATAATGAGATTTGATAAGGTTCCTCATTCTTATGTCCCCAAATCCGAGTCAATCCTACCTCTGAGCTCCAGCCTAAGATCTTCCAAAGTATCCCAGTTGGCTACAGGACACTTCTTCAGGAGCAACAGGCCCATGATGCTGGTTGCCTGGTTCCCAGCCCCACCTCCAGCCTCCCTCCAGCTGCGACCCCACCCTCCCTCACCTATGGAGCAGAAGAGCCAAACAGCCACCTGCACCTTCCCACAAGCTCACTCTTACCTCCATGCTCCACCTGGATTCTCCTTTCCTGCCCTCTTTACTTGGAAAGCACCTCCTTTAAGACTCGGCTCAAGCATCACTTCTCATCTGAGCCCCCTTCCAGGCCAAAAGCTCTGAACCTCGCATTACCCTGGGTAGCAATGCACTGGATGCTTTAAGAGAGGCCTAAGAGATACTGAATGTACAGAGAGAGAGGTGAATGTAGCTGGTCAGTTGCAAACTCTTTTTTTTTTTTTTTTTTGGAGAGACAGAGTCTCACTCTGTCACCCTCAGTAGACTACTGAGGTATCACCACTCACAGCAACTTCAAACTCTTGGGCACAAGCCATCCTCTTGCCTCAGCCTCCTGAGTAGCAGGGACTACAGGCACCTGCCACTATGCCCAGCTAGTTTTTCTACTTTTAGTAGAGACAGGGTCTCACTCTCAACTGGGCTGGTCTCCATCTCATGAGCTCAACCCTCAGCCTCCCAGAGTGGTAGGATTCAGGCATGAGCCACTGTGGACAGCCCAGTCACAAAATCTTAAAAGAAAGGATGAGAGAAGCCAAGCAGACATGTGGAAGTATTTGTGTTGCTCATAGGTTGGTGTAGGATATATATATGTGTGTATGTGTGTGTGTGTGTGTGTGTGTATACGAACGGAAGATTGAGTGAAAGAATTAGATAGTAAACTAGATTTGTTCTCTTTACCAAAACATGGCCCTGAGACAGGGAAAGTGTTGAAACTCTTTCTAAATGCAGTGTGACAGGGCATCTCACCTCTTACTGTCACACTCAACAATTTTAGAAATAAGCTTTTCAGTCGTTCTAAGAAACTATTTCTCTATACAATAATTCCATTTCCTGGGAAGAATCTCTTTTTTTTAGAGACAGAGTCTTACTTTGTCACCCTCGGTAGAGTGCCGTGACATCACAGCTCACAGCAACCTCCAACTCCTGGGCTTAGGCGATTCTCTTGCCCCAGCCTCCTGAGTAGCTGGGAACATAGGCATCTGCCATAACGCCCAGCTATTTTTTGTTGCAGTTTGGCCAGGGCCGGGTTTGAACCCACCACCCTTGGTATATGGGGCCAGTGCCTACTCACTGAACCACAGGCGCTACCTGAGAAAAATCTCTTAATGGCATGGCATCATATTTATTTTTTCAATCACAAGGCAGTTGTTGACAACATCTGCCTCTCCTCCATCCTTCTTCTTCTCCTTCTACAAAGAAGTATGTAGTATACCTGCAAACAGCCAGGAGAGAGCAGGCTTAAGAAAAGCAATTTTAATTCCTCAACAGTCTCACCTGAGTTTAGCATTTTCCAGAGAATGGATATATGAGTGTTCTATCTCTGTCCAGTCCTGCCTTTTATAGCCGGGATTGCATCCCAGCTTCCAGCCTCCTCTGAGGACATATTAGCCTTGGGTTTGCAAAGCAGGAATCACTGTGAACTTGGGCAGGAGTCAGCTTCCAGGGCAGGGGCTCCTTCCAACAACTCATCCAAACAGGACATTCAATGGGTTTAACCAAAGGGTCTCCATTTACTCATTTGGTCAGGAGTGGAGAATTGTCCATTGGCCAGTCTTCCCACGCTTGCTGCCAGGGCTTGCTGTATTCTTTAATCATCACTCATTGCCCACGCCCCACCGAATCACACCATGAGGCAAAGGACCAACTCCTACACAGAGAACTGAAGATCAGACTAAAGTAATTTCCCCAAGAACTGGGACTTGAACCCCTGGCCTCTCTGTCATGCTGTCTCCTGTGCTTTAACTGTGACCTTACTGACTGCCTGGGCTTTGTATATCATATTTTGTTTTTCTCAACCACAAGAAATCAGATGAGCCACCAGGAACACCCTCTCTTTATAACAGAACCAGGGAGGTGATAAAGGCATCCTGGTTTGCACACTTCAGATAAAAGTTCTAGAACAATCCCGTTGCTGTCAGTGTTCAAGGAGGGAAAAGTCTATTTGGCTTCCAATGCCATGGACATCCAAGAGGTCTAGTTTGGAGAAACCACCCTAGATTCCAGTAGCTGGATCTTTCAACACGGTCGTCTGATCCAATTAGTGTAGAATGATGGAAGCGTGAGCTCTGGAGCCAAACAGGCCCATGTTTGAATCCTGCTCTCCACTTTCTAGTTGTGAGATGTATTCAAACAAGTGGCAAATAACTTTCTCTCCTCATGTCTCTCCTTTCCCCCAGGCTTTCTGCCCACGGAAAGAGCAAGCCCTGGTGTTGCTTCTCCTGATATCGGTAGGGAGACGGCTTTGATGATCATCTCACTGAGAATACTTCCTTTCAAAATCACACAGAGGGGTGATATGGGAACAAAGTGAAATCATGCTGTCTTTGCTCCATTAGTCCAGTAAATGCTGAAAAAAATATTAATTTGTACTTCTTTGTGTGTCATCCCTGCTCTAGGTATCAGAGGAGAGGTTCCTATCGGTTTGGATTAAGGATCAATGTGGCTGCAGAAGTGAAGACCCAAAGCAGCAGCCTGAATGGGATGGAGGCATCTTTCCCTTGCACCTGACTGTAAGAATAGGAGCAGCCCAGGGAGCCACACTCCTTCTGTGTGGTGGCTGTCCCTTAGCTGCCACCCTCGTCCACATGGTCTGAAAGGCTCGGCACTACAGCCATATCCCAAGCAGCAGGCTTAGGAGGGGAATGAAATTTCTCCCAACCAGACTTTTGGGGAGAAGCAGAGCTGCCCCGCCAAGCCCAGCCATGCTCAGCCACCCCCTAGACTATGAGAATAAACAAATGCTTAGTGCTGCGTCTACTCTGTGGAGGTGGGGGTTGTCCATCACACAGCATTGCCAGGGTCTGAGATGGGGCTGACCCACAGCAGCTCTCCACGCATTCAGTTTGCTTTGGTCCCTCTGGTCCTTTCCCCACCCGGCCCTGCTGTTCTCTGGGCTTTGGGAGGTAGATGGTCATGGGCTCCCGTGGCTTCTGGTTTCTAGTTGGGTTTGGACAATGAGAAGCAGAAGCAAGAAAGAGAGAGTGAAGTTGGGGTATTTCGTCCCCTAGCTTCCTCCCTCTCCCCAACCCCACATCTCCTGGCGAGTGGTCCAGCTCTCCCTCTCTCTGGCTCCAGGAGTAGCAACTTCCTCTTGCCCCTAGTAAAGCTTGCAACTGCTGCCAGCCCGAGAGTCTGCACTATCCTTTATTGTTTTCCCTAAATTCTTCCCACATCTTTGTTGGCTGTCCCTTCGTGAAACTCTCCTCAATTACCCAGCCCAAGTGAGCCACCTTTTTCTTGGAGGTTAACTGACACCCCACTCCACTCACATCCAACCTTGCTGGCCCCAGGGCCTTTGCTCTTCTTATTCCTGGCCCCCAACCCACCACACGGTGTGTCACCCTCCTCTTCATGAGTCCAAACATGAGTCCCCTTTCAGGCATAGCTCATGCTCCCCTTCTAAGACATTTCCTCCAAAGTCTCCAGAACCAAATGAGCCTCCCCAGGATCCAGTACCCACATCACAGCCTCAAATGTTTCATATGAAAGTACAGCAGGCTTTGAACTGTGCCCATAGAGCCCCATAATCCTGAGAGGGTGGCCGGAAAGAGAGGGTCTACAGAGCAGGTGGAATCCCGGAGCACTAGCCAGAACAACATCATGTTTATCTCATGTACGTGATTTCATCTGATATTCACTGTTGTTAAAAAGTTGGAAAACTTTGATGCAGTACACTAGTCTCTAACTTTTATGTCTTTCAATCTTTTCTACCCAAAATGAATAAAAGAAATTTATCCTGCAAATAACCTTTTAAGTTCTTCCTCTGTTAGGGCACCTAACAGGGGCAGATGAGTGATGGACAGATGGAAGGATAGAAGGATGGAGGCATGAATGGGCACCTGGATGGATGGGCAGGCTTCAGCACTCATAAGAAGTTTCTTCAGAGGCTCTGCTCACTTCTCAGGGGCTACACACATCCCATCAGCTGCATCTCTTCTTAGCCCTTACACCAAACTTTAAAAGGCCAACTAACTGGGAATGAGTCATAGGGATGTGGGACAGGATGGCTGGATTCAGCCCAGTAGGCAGCTATACATCCCACCTACTTAGACATGAAAGGAAGTGGCACAGGAGTCTGATGCTATGGGAAGTAAGACACACAGAGGGCAAGAGTCCCCAGGGGACTGTGCCCATAGAGCCCCCACAAACATATTTTGAAAATCTATAATTTCTATCCCTTCTTAAAAAATATTTCTGACCTTCAATCTTCCACCATGATGTTCACAGGTAGTAAACTGAACAAAATAATCATTTCCTCTTGCTTAATCAGCATATGCAATTACCATGTTATACAGGACTCCCACGACCTGATTTTTCATGGGGCTAATAACTTGTTTCTAAAGAACTACTGGGCGGCACCTGTGGCTCAGCGGAGTAGGGCACCAGCCCCATATATCAGAGGTAGTGGATTCAAACCTGGCCCTGGCCAAAAGCTGCAAAAATAAAACAATAAAAAAATAAAGAACTACTGCTGTGCCTCCCTTTAGACAAAAAGAAGCTGTTTTTTTCTCCAGATGTATAGTTTGGGGTCCATTTTATAAAACAGTCAGGATTTCAGGTCCTATAAGATGCCATTTAATTCAAGTTCTGCAAAGAGATAAGCATTTATACTGGAACTTCACCAAGTTCAACTCTATATCTACAATGTCATTGGATGAAGGGTACCCAGAGCCCTGAAACCACAGGCATAAGGGAAAATGACCAGCACTTTTTTATCAGGGGTCTCCAACCTGAGGCCTGCAGGTAGTGTTTGTATATTTAATTTGTGGCCCAAGATGACTCTTATTGGTTCAATGTAGGACAGAGGTAGAAAAAGGTTGGACACCCCTGACAGATCCTGGAAAAAAGGGAGAGAGAAAGAAATACAGACAAAGAGGACCAGCTAGGAACACATGTGTTACTTTTGAACTTGAGTCCATTCAAAAGTCATTCATTGAGTCTTTCCATGGAAAAAGCGCTGCACTCAGAATCCACTCAAGTCCTCCCCAACGCCCATGCCTGAGTTTCAGAATCTGACAGATCAGGAAGAGCTGACTCCACAGCACATACTGTTTTTAGGGTATGAAAACTCACCTGCTCAACACCACATGGGCTCACTTTTCAACTCTGGAGTTACAATGTTTGAAAATCATAGAGCCCTAGAAGTTACTCTTTCCTGTTTCCATTTTCCATACAAGCAACAAGGTCCTGTGTGTTGCATTTTCCAGAGCCTTACTTTAAGAACTGGCTCCTTGGCTTGGTGCCTGTGGCTCAAGCGGCTAAGGTGCCAGCCACATACACCTGAGCTGGCGGGTTCGAATCCAGCCTGGGCCCGCCAAACAACAATGACAGCTGCAACCAAAAAATAGCCAGGCATTGTGATAGGCACCTGTAGTCCCAGCTACTTGGGAGGTGGAGGCAAGAGACTCACTTGAGCCCAGGAGCTGGAGGTTGCTGTGAGCTGTGATTGCACGGTACTCTACCCAGGAGGACAGCTTGAGACTCTGTCTCAAAAAAAAAATAGAACTGGCTCCTTGGTAAACTGGCCCTGAAGCTTGGGATTGCTGCTTTCCCTCCCTTATGGGGACAATTTTCCTCCCTCTGTAACTCAACTCACTGATCGGCCCCTGGAACAGACGGTGCCTGGAGAGACCAGAGCAGGGGGAGCCAGGAGCCCTGCACTTGGTGGGGTACCCAGGCACAGGTTGGAAATGCATCTCCCAAAAGGAGCCCTACCTACCCACCCAAGGCACTTGGCACCAAGGAAATGCAGGCATGGTTGACTTGCTGCTGCCACCTCCAAATGGCATTGTCTGAGCGAGCCCTGGAGTCTCATCCCTGTGGGTCCCACACCCCTTGCTATTCTGAGAAACGATCTCATACCAAGCGTTAGGGATTATATGTGTTATTCCTCAGTAAGAAAATGCTACTTCTCATGAGGAAAAAAAACAATCCCCAAGATTAGCACTTGAAGGACAGTGTCCAGGACCACAGGGCCTGACATGATCCTCTAAGCTTCACACTCTCAGACTGATCCCTTCCTTCGCCACAGGCAGGGAGCCAAGTGCTGTTCCTTCAACACTCACACCCCGATGTGACCGAACCCCTTCCTGTTAATTCTCTGAAGCCCGGCAGAGATAAGATTAGAAATCTGGGAGGCTTTACACTAGCAGCTAGCACAGAGCTAGCACAGAGCAAAAGGCCAGCAGGCGCAGGGGCTCCCAGCATTCCTGGACAACAGAGCTTGCCATTGCTGGGGATCCCAGGTGAAATAGGTCTCTTGGACTCCTCCCTTTCTAGTGCCAAGCTGCCTCCAGATGTCACCTTTAAAGTTCCCATTCAGGAGCACCCCTTTGCATCTAGCCTTCCCCCTCAGAAGTGCCTCTCTCCTGCTCATCTGTCCCTGAGTTTCCACTCAGGGTGGAAGTAGGTGAGTAACTCGAAGACAGACCACAGCCTTCCTACAGGATTTCTGCCTCTCCCTACATGACCTACAGCAGAATAAAACCCCAAAGCTATCACACTGGTAGAAGAGCTGGGGAAGGGATAGGAAGAGAGAAGGCAAATGAAATACCAGAATACAACATCTGACAAAGCCTATTTATAAAATCTGTGACTGTGTATTAAAAAAAAAAGAAAATTTAAATGATCCTCCCCCCAAATCATTAAACTACTAAATACAACTCTAATTTTGATTTCACCGGAAAAATTAATACCACGCAAACCCTTAAAGGAAAGGTAATGAGAGTAGAGCCTTTGTGAATGGGAGCAATGCCTTTATAAGGAGACACAAGAGGTAGTGCCCTGTTTTCCTCTCTCCTTTTTTCCCTCCCCCTTCTCTCTCTGCCATGTGAGGGTACAGCAGGAAGGTGGCTGCCTGCAAGCCAGGAAGTGAGCCCTCACCAGACACTGGATCTGTCTGTCATTTTAGACTTCCCAGCCTTAAAACTATGACAAATAAATGTTTAAGCCATCTAGTCTACGGCATTTTTGTTAGAGTGTACCAATCTGGCTAAGACACCACCCATGCTTTTAAGTCAAACACCTTCATGTTCCATCTTTCCAAATGGAGGATGAATGAGCCCTTGATAGCCACAGTGTGTTTATAAACACACACATACACACATACTGACTCATGAGCCATGCTGAGAGGGTCCAATCTGCATTCATGGTATTTGACCTCAGCTACACACAAATTGTCCCTCAATGATCCTTCCACCCTCCTCCTCACTCTCTGTGATGGTCCTGACATCAGCTATTGGCAGTTTCTCCTGCACTTCTCAAGCCTTCGGTTCCTCTCGGTATTACTTTGGTAGGGCTGCCGTAGCAAAGTACCACAGCTGGGATGGCTTCCCCAGAAATTGATTTCCTCACAGCTCTGGAAGATCAAGGTGGCAGCAGGATTATTTCTCCAGAAACCTCTCTCCTTGGCTTATGATGGCCGCCTGCTCACCATGTCCTCACCTGGGCTCTTTTCTTCATGCAACTGTGGCCTATTCTCTTCTTATGATGACACAATCATATTGGCATAGGTCCACCCACATGACCTCATTTTAATTTAGTCACTTCTTTAAGACCCTGTCTTAAAATACAGTCAGTCATATTCCAAGATGTTGGGGGTCAGGACTTCAACATATGAATTTGGGGGGACATGATTCAGCCATAACACTCTCCACGCTTCCTTCACTCTTTCCACACAACTGTTTCTCCCTTTGTATTTAGCTGAGGCCCACTAAAATGCACTCCTCCAACTCCCTCCTTCCCACTTTAATATCTCTGTACCTTCGCCTATGCATTCCTTCCTTGTGGAGGAAGAAGCCCCTGTCACCTGGGCCCCAGCACTGTCCTCTACCTGCACCCCCATCCCCACCCCCACTCCCATGCCAGTCTCCAGAAGCACCTCACTGCACCATGGAGAGGCCCCATCCCACTGCTGTCGCCAGGAACCTGCCACTTCACCCAGCCCTTCCCTGGTGTCTTCAGCCTCTTCTGCCTCCCCTCAGTTTTTCTCATTCTCCAAAAAACTTTTAATAAGAGAAAAAATATTTTAAGACAATTTTATTCTTCCTTTTAAATTGCTACCCTTTTGCTTCTGCCTACCACCAACAGGCTTCTGGAAAGAATGCCCAGACCTGCTGCCGCCAGCGCCCCTGCACCCTCTTTGTCCTTTACTTCCTGCAGATCTGGCACTCCTATCTTCTTAGAACAGAGTTCTCCATGGCCCACCTGCCTGAGCTTCTGTGGGGCTTTAACTAGATAGTACAGGGAAGGAACTTAGAGCTTAGAATGCCCCCCCACAACTAGATAGTACAGGGAAGGACCTTAGAGCTTAGAATGCCCCCCCCGGGTGTTGTTACCCAGCTGCACCCCAGCCTTGCTTCCCTCCAGTCCCGCTGACCAGGACTTAGTGCCTCTACATGTGGCCACACAGGAGACAAGGCCACCTCCACTGCAGAAGAGCCCAAGTGTACAGGGCTGACCTCCTGAGAATTTGAGTGTGTGCCCAAGAGTTCCTTCCCTCTGGATCCCTGGGTGACTGGCAGGTGCTGGCACATGCAAATGTAAGCAAATAGCTGCAGACAGAGCTCCAGTTCGGGCCCTCAAGTCACACTCTCAACACACAGTCACAGCACATGCCCTTCTTTTCTCACTGTGGTTGTCCCTTGTGTCTTTTTTTGAAACACTAAGAAGTCCTTGGTCACTTTACTTCTTTTCTTTACATGCAAAGCCTGTTCTGCCCCCATCTCTGTCTTCCTAGGACCTGCTTCTTATCCTTTTTCCCAAGGCCAATGTCAGCATCCTCTAGGAAAACATTCTTTATTTCCATATCCAAGGTCATACCACAACTGAGGCCTCAGGCAGTTTTGAGGCAAAAACAAAGCAGAGGAATAAACTGTGACTAGCTTCTAATATCAGGTTGATATAGGGTTCCACCATCCAAGCTGGGCAGGGGACCCCAGTTTTCCTAGGCATGGGAAATTTCATGACGGGAACACCCTGACCTTTGGCACTGAGCTGGAGGGACTGCATTCGTTTATTTGTTAATAACACTCATTGACATTGAAAGTGTTTCCATCTACCAAGTCCTGGCAGAACCGTACTTCTCAAGACCTTATAACCCAAGACAAAGAACCCATGTGGAGTCACCCCACTTGGGGCTTCCCTCTGACAGAAGCTCTGGTGCTTTCTACTCCTTCTGTATTCTTACTAAAGGACCTACTAAAAAAAGAAATTCCAGTAACAAGGTGGCCTAGGGTCTGTAGAGCAGCAAGGATACAGAGTTTCCCAAGTGGGGAACTCATTTCCCACACCTCCTCTCAAGGAAATCCAGTCCTCCTTACAATTTCCATCCTGAATGCTTCATCCTCCCATGAAAACACCAACCAGAAACAATGTTTAAACTCTCTCATGCCTCTCTTAAGGCACTGACCTTTTGCAGGGTATTAGGGTTACCTGCATAGCCGTCCACTCCTCTCTAGGTGATGGACACCTCTGAGGCAGGAGCTGGGACTCTTCTACTGGACATTTTTACTGCCATCTGGCACAGTGCCTTGCAACTAGAAACACACAAGAAAATAAGACTCAAGATGAACTAAGTAACACAGAATCCTAAACTGATCTGTCCTAAATCTGAGCTCAGGCTTTTCTTGTTTGTTTCTAAGAGAAATGAAGCCAACACCCATGGGTTCATCACCCCAGAAGAAGCCAGCCTTCTTCAGCCCAGGGAGAAGGCACCCCCACGCTGCCTCTCCACTCAGACGTGGGCTATTCAGAAGAGCTGCTGTTCAGAGGGGCACGGTTCCACTGGTGTGACTTGTGGCAACTGCTCTGCCCTCTCCTTCCCCAGCTCTTTCTTCTCCAGGATGAGGCCACAAAGACTTGAGGGTCCAGAGGGGGCTAGAGGCACTCAAGGGGACAGATCTCTCCGAGGCCCTTTGCCTTGGAAATTTAACACTCACTGGGCATTTAGGAGGCAGTAGGGGGTTAGTGGAGAGGAACAAACAAGAATAAAAACCTCCATGACAAAGGCAGAAGACAGCTCTCCCAGGGTAAGCTGACAATGACTGCTTGCTTGGCTCTGCTTACACAGCTAGGGAGGGCTTGCAAACTTACTTTGATATGAATTTAGATGTATTTATATCTTAATTGCCACTTATTTAGAAAAGTTTGCAAAAGTTAAAAAAAAAAAGAATTCTTTGTGGATGGTAATTGTTAGCATGTCTCCAGAGTCAACAGCCTTTTAAAGTGTGGGTCTCCTCTTATGGGGGTACTTCTCACGATAGGAACCTGAGGGTACCCTCCTGCCCCTACTCAAACCCCTTATCCACTCGCTTTGACACCTTCTTTTGCTATTTTCTTCAAATTAGCATCTTCCACTACTCCCCAGGGAGTACTGTCTGTGCCTGTTGATGTTCTAGTCTTTAGAACCTTCTCCTATTGGACATCCAGAATAAAATGTCCTTAGGACACAGCACTCCTTAGGAGTTCCTCACAATCAGCAACACCACAGTGGTGCATCTGGCCTCAGGATCAAGGCTTTCTGAGCCTGAAATCGAGTGCCAGAGGGAGGAGGTTCAGCATGGTGCCTGGCCCAGCGCTGGGACAAACCACAGCTTTGGAAGAGGAGAGATCCCTGATCACAAAAACCTCTGTCTTCATCCAGCCTTTCTGAACCTCTCTCTGCAGCATTTGAAACTATTGAAGCAAAAAACTCCTTCCTTTTAAAACTCCACGCTGCTGCGGTATTTGTTTTGGAGTCAGGCAGACCTGGCAGGGTTCCCAACTCCCCGTGCTGCACCCCAACGTGGTCCTGGTCTTCCTCTCAGTGTGCAGCTCCTGACCTCTCAGGCCCCAGTCTGCTCACAGGTGAAGATGCATGGATGAGACCTTGAGATGTTATCTAAGATTTCTCCTGATGCTTGCTTGAGCCCCTTCCCTTTCCTTTGTCATTTAGACAAAATAATTCATCATAATAATAATTCTAAACTCATCTGTATTCGATCTGATCTTGAAATTTTCATGTTAATTTCTGGGAAGAAATGAACAAACAGAATAAAAGCAGTTTTCTATACATACTGTTCTCAGGGGAAATGCAAAGAGGCTGAAGTAAAAAAAAAAAAATCACCATTCACCTGTGAGTTCCTGATTAGACATTTTAGAGCTTAGAGTGAAGCCAATACGTGGAAACAAAGTTTTTTGGCTGTGGCAGGCAAGAGACTTGAGAAAGAAATATTTGCAAATGTACTGAACTCCTTAGACACTAGGATCCTAGAGAACTCAGTGGAGTTTACACCATGAACTAAAGAACAGGGGAGGGAGGGAACAGGATGATATAAAACACTTTTCTCCACTTTAAAAAAATTAAAGATGAGTTCCATGATTGTAGAAAGAAGGATCAGCATGGTTATATCCAAAGTTCAGGCCTCTAAGAAGTATAATGGCCCCTCCATGGATCAAAAACCTTGGGTAGGGGGAGAGAGAAATATCCCTGATAACCTTAGAAGGTCTCCAGGGCCAAAAGACCATGACTTGCCTTCCCAAGGAGTAGTTCAGGAGAATTCAAGTCTTATGAAGCAGCTTCACATCTAACATGGCCATAGAGTTGTAGCCTAGTGCTGTAGTATGTGTCCTCTCAAAATTCATATAGTGAAATCCTGGATCCCAAGATGATGGTATCAGGAGATGGGCCTTTGGCAGGTGATTAGGTCATGGAGTGGAGTTCTCATGAATAGGATCAATGTCCCCATAAGAAGAGACATGATAGACTTCCCGTTTGACCCTGCAATCCCATTATTAGGGACCTATCCAGAAGAATCATTTTATCATGAGAATGATATGAGGTTCCCCCATTCAAGGGTGGACAGGGGACCCCAGTTTTCCTAAGCATGACAATTTCATGAAGGGAACACCCTGACCTTCTGCCCTGAGCTGGGGGGACTGCATTCATTCATTTGTCGATAACACTCATTACCATTGAAAACATGTTTCCATTTTCCAAGTCCTGACCAAGTGTAATTCTCAAGACCTAATAACCCTAGACAAAGAGCCTAGGCAGAGGCTCCCCAGTTGGGTCTTTCCTTCTGCCCAAAGCTCTGGTGCTTTTTACTCCTGTATTCCTCTCTGTCTAATAAATCCTGCCTTACCACTGATCTGTGGTCTGTGGGTTCATTCTTTGAATCCACAAGACCAAGGACCTACTTAAGAAATTCCAGTAACATGAACATTTGTGCTAGATTGTTTATTTCAGCTTGATTTACAATCACCAAAATGTGGGAACAACCTACACACCCACCAACCCAGGAGTGGATTAACAAACTGTGGTATAGGTACACCATGGAATACTATTCAGCCATTAAAAAAGATGGAGATTTTACAGCTTTTGTATTAACCTGGTTGGAGTTGAAACACGTTTTTCTTAGTAAAGTATCACAAGAATGGAGAAGCAAGAATCCAATGTACTCAATACTAATATGCAGCCAGTAGATGATCTAATACATGCCCACACAAGAGAAAAACTCAAATCAATTCAAGGTGGGGTGTGGGGCATGAGGGAGGGGGGTGGGGGGATGAGAGTGCTCCCACTTAATGGGCATGATGTTAGGGTGTATAACACACCTCTTGACACAATTATGAGGACTCTACATAACAGATGCAAACATTATAACCTAATTCTTTGTACCCTCAAATTAACCTGAAACAATAATAAAAAAATAAAAAGAAAAGACATGAGAGCTAATTTTCTTCTTCTCTCTCCCTCTCCTTCTCTCTTTCACTTCCCTTGCCATGTGAGGACACAGCAAGAAGCTGCCATCTCTGAAGCAGGAAGCAGGCCCTCACCAGATACTGATCTGCTAGCATCTTGATCTTGGACTTCCCAGCCTCCAGAACTGTGAGAAATAAATTTCTGTTCTTTATAAGCCTCTCAGATTGCGGTATTTTGTTATTACAGCCCGAAGAGACTAAGGCACCCAGCAACAGCTGAGGGAATGTTCTGGTCAGATGAACTTCAGGATGGCATCCCAGACCCACAAACAAAAGACTCCTGTAAGCCCCTAGTGGAACAGGAATGTGACCAAGCATAAGCCACAGTCACAAAGGAGCCAGGGAGGATAAGGAGTTTATGAGCCTCACAAATATGACAAGAAACCAAGAGAGGGTGGGCTCACACCTGTAATCCCAGTACTCTAGGAGACCTAGGACAGTAAATCATCAGAGCTCAAGGGTTTGAGATGAGTCTGAGCAAGAGCAAGACTCTGTCTCTACTAAAAATAGAGTTGTGACAGGCACCTGTAGTCCCCAGCTACTCAGGAGGCTGAGGCAAGACGATCGCTTGAGCCCAAGAGTTTGAGGTTGCTGCGAGCTAAGACACCACGGCACTCTACCCAGGGCAATAGCGAGACTCTGTCAAAAAAGAAAGGAAGGAAAGAAGGAAGGAAGGGAAGGAGGGAGGAGGGGAAGGAATAAAAAGAAAAGAAACCAAGAAGACCACAAACATGAAGACCAAGTTCTTTCAACAGAACTCAGCAGAGGCCAGTGTGTGACTGAACCCTCTCCCCTTGTGATGGTTTACAAGTCAACCCCCTAGAAGCTTAGTCCACCCGCAGAGAAGGGGTGAGGAGGAGAGAAGGGGGTCTTCATTAATTAAGTTTGAAACTGTACTAACTATATTTAAATCCAGAAGTGAATGAGTTACCTTTAGATGACAAAATTAAATATTCTGCTCCCTATGGAAATCGGGATGTCATGACTAGAGAAGAAATTGACATATAGGAAAAGCTGGATGTGCTAACTATACAATTTGAGCTTGCCAAACAAAAACTGGTTTTATCAATACCTATCTCACAGAATTTTTGCAGGTTTTAATGATTTAATATAGGAAAGCACCGAGCACAGTATCTGCCTCATAAGGGGCATGCCATGCTCCTAGCTCCCTTCTTTCCCTTATTGCTCTCTCTTTCAGAAAGTCCTTAGTTCAGCCCAGGAAATAACAGGTTTCTAGTCAGCTAAGATGCCTAAAACATAGTCCAAGTTTAAAGGACAGACATAAGAGTGGCTGCTCTTGTAGGAGCATGTTGGCTCCACCCACACAGAAGATAGAACCCTGGGCAGAAAGTGAGGGAGTAATTGTTGGGTTTTTTGTTTTTGTTCGATTTTTTTTTTTTTTTGAGACAGAGTCTCACTCTGTTGCCCCAGGCTAGAGTGCCCTGGCATCAGCCTAGCTCACAGCAACCTCAAACTCCTGGATTCAAGAGACCGTTTTGCCTGGGACTACAGGCACCTACCTCCATGCTGAGCTAATTTTTCTATTTTTTTACTAGAGAGAGGGTCTTGCCCTTGCTCAGGCTGGTCTTGAACACCTGAGCTCAGATGATCCCCTCAGAGTGCCTAGGATTACAGACGTGAGCCACCGTGCCCAGCCTAGAGTAACCTTTTTAGCCAAACAGAAATCAGCTGCCTCTTTGCTGGACAACAGCTTGCCAATCATCTTCACTGATATCATATTTACAGAGTTGGAGCCACAAGCAAGGTAGTTGTCAGTTATATTGGAGGCTCAGACGGTTTGTAGGCAGGGTTGTTGACCAACACTCTAGGAAGACATTTGCATAGATATATAATTGCCGTTTTACCTAAGTTTTGGATATTCTTATGTTGACACACATAACTTGCAACCCTTATACTTCTGTCTTCACAGAAATCATCACTAGCTAGACCTTAACTTATAGGTCACATGTAGCACTGTCGCATCTCACAAACCATGGCTAACAGGCAACCAAACATTAGTCAAGGTATAAATTTCATTTTGGATACAAATTGAATACTTGCTGTTAACAGACAAGTTCAAAAGATAAAACACAGAGGTGATAGGGAGTTATGTGCAAGTAATCAAGGGAGAAAAATGTGTATGTTTATTGAGCCAGTAACATAGGCAAATTTTATAATAATGTTAAATAAACATGTGCGTGAAAGGTCAGGGCAGCAAAAAGTTCTTCTCAAACAACATAGGCCTGAAAAAATGCCAGGTAGATGAGGCAATAACTGTGGATACTTTAATAGACATCATGAGAAAGTGTTAGACCCTTGTAGCTTTTTCACTGTGGTTTTGAGTATTTCAATCCCCTGAGGTATACCACCAAAAACTTTAGTATTCAAGAATGACCTAGAAACATATGAGTTGATCATCACTGAGCCAGACCATTAATACGTCAAGACTCAAAGGAAGCAAAAATGATGGGAGCCAAGTGGAAGGCTGATAGATTTTTCTGACTCTATCTGCAAAATTTCTGCTCCACCAACTAGGCCCTAGGCAAAAACACTTCTGGGCCCATGTAGGCCTATGATTACATTTCAAGAAAATAGCTCATATGTTGAGAATTCATCTCCAACCAGCTGATCTCAGGAGAGAGAAATGAAGGGGTGGAGTGAAGGCAATTTTTCATCTCACTGAGCCTTAGACCACTGTCAACACTGTAATTATATTATGCTTTCTGGTTATTTCAGTAATTTATTGGAATAAGGTACACAGGATAATTTAAAAACTGAATGTAGTCATTTACAAAAACATTCAACTGGCGTATGTGTGGCACAATAAAGTGTGAAAGGGACTCTGCATCCAAGTTATAGGCCTGTGTGACTTGGCTTTTTTATCTGGGAGAAAGAAAATGGTTAAGCCCTAAGGATTGTGTTTCTCTCTGCCTTAAAGGAATAATGAGTTCCTGCTGGCGACACAGTGGCTTGGGGTGGCAGGCAGAGGTGGTTTGGTGCACTGCCAAAGCTGCGTGTGAGCCTTCTCCGCAATAACCCTGGTTCTACTGGAGGGACTCGTGGAGAACCTCTCTGGAACAGGGGCTGGGAGCACCACGCGTTAACACACAGACTCCTTGGAGATCCCTCAGCACTTCTCATACAGGTATTAACATGAGCACCTTTACAGCAGAGCACAGCGCAAGATTCCTTGTTCACATATTCATCTGAGAGTCACATCGTCCACAAGTCAGGGCTGCCCTCTTACCTTCCAGATCCTGTGCCAGGCATTGGAGCCATTCTTAGTGTCACTGAAAAACAGTTCCCGAGACAAAGGCCTCACTTCCCCCTCTACCACCCATTCTGGATTCCACTCACTCCTGGCCAGGCCTCCAGGCATTCGAGGCTACCCAGGAGTCCAGAACTCCAGCCTGGGTCCTCGATGCCTCAGCTTCACCCAGCCACTGCTGCTGAAGTTGCCCATTCACTGGCATCCCCTGAGCGTGAAAGCACAGAAAGAGATGCCCCACTGAGTGCCCTGGGTTCCAGTCACACTCCATTCTGTAGGAGCAGCTCTAGCCCCTCTTGGTAATGAGGGTCCACGTCATCCATCCAGGTAGTAAAATTTTTTTCTTTGCCAGTTTGTCCACTGACATGAAGAGGAAATGACCTGGCAGGAATCACAGCTTCAGTTCAGTGACAGCCTGGTTTCCCCTTTGGGAACCCAAACAAGACCACTAAGAGGGCAGAACCTAAAGCTGTAAGCCTGAGGAGCAGGGACTAAGAGGATCCAGTCCTACATGCACACTCCAGCTCCTGCACCTGTGACGCTAGCCACCAGGGATAGCTCTGCAGCCACTGTTTCAGTGCAAACGTGGCACACGGCAGGCAGCCTCCTAACCCTGCAGGTTATCTATCTTTCCACTCTCCCAACAGACTAGCTACCTCTGGTTGATCAAGTAGCTGCTAAAACCAGGAGACCTCAGGCCCAGGTGCCTGTTGCTACAATGTTGTACAGGATATGATGCTCACAGATCAGGGATCCTGTGACTTCTTGGATGGTGGTGCTAACAGAGACACATGGGCAGTGTAGGTTATTAGTTCCAGGGAGAACAAATTGAAATTGAACTCAATCTGCCACCAAGTGGTTGCTCCGACCTCCTCAAGAAATAGTGTCCTCAGCTTAGCTGTCCTCATCCACAAAAAGAGACATCCTGTCTACCTCACTGTTGTGAGCTTTCCTCCCTAGTGGAAGTTCTTTATTAGTTTAATCCAGGTCACAAAGATACACACACTTGTTCCCACACCCCCAGTTCAACCTAATGCCTCTCCCCCAGGTGTCCTTGTCACAGATCTTCCGATCTGGTTCCTTCTGGGACCTGACCAAGCAGCCAAGCCAGAGTCCATGCCAACCTGTTCTCAGGCCACTTCTCCCTCTTCATAGCATGAGCCACCAAGCGCACAACTGGCATTTCTACCCACTGTAGAATTATCCCTCAATACTACTCTAGGGCCACCAAGAGAGAGCCTAGGTTGTAGCAGTCCACTTTCTGCTAGCACCAAGATCCTGTGATCTTTCTCTCCCACCGTGCTGGTAAATGGTGGTCAGCTGGCTAACCTTCCTGCCACAGTAGTTTCAGGGCAGAGATGTGGTGTGGGTGAGACTTTTTGGCGCTTAAATCTGTGCATTCTCTTGGCAACCCATCTGGAGAGTGGTGCTCGGCTGGAGAATACATAGCTTCTCCTGGAGGTTCCTTGCCCAGTGGGTGGTCACTGCTACTCTAGCAACTGGCCAGAACATGACACCCTTGCAGAGGAGGCCATAAAAATATCTACAGTGCCAGCCTCCACTCTGCCCAGTTTTCAGGGACACACTTTAGGCTGTGGCTGTTACTGCCAGTTTGAAAGCCATTGCTATAGGAGAATAAAAACTCACAATTTGCTTTGGACCAATCCTGCCTCACAAATTGTGTTCCAGCCAGTTGAATGACTGGGATTCCTAGGAGAATAGAAAAGTTAAGAAATCTGCAAAAGGTCTGCCTTGTGTTGATTTTTCCAGGGATTTAGAAGTTGCTGGATGCTTCGAAGTATTGAGTGACTAATTTCCCTTCCTTTTTTTCTAAAATCTCACATGGTGAGCATTTATTTCCTGAAAACCTGCCAAAGGAGTAATTTTTTTTCAGTTAGAATATTATTTTAAAACGTAAAGTCCTAATAGCAAATATTAGCAACCCACGCACTTGGATCTGTATACAGCAATTTAAGAAGTATTGGCTTCTTTTGGTTTAGGGGCTCTCTCTCTTTTTAAAAGAGAGAGAGAGAGCGAAAGAGAACTTCCAACTATTTCTGAAGTGCTTATATTTTTCTCTGAGATTCAGGCTTGCTTATGGGATGAGAATGTCAATCCAGGACAGCTGGAAACCCAGGTAAAAACATGCCTATAGTTTGTTTTTAGTTGTGTTATTATACCTCTAAAGCCAAGGTTTCAGACTGGCAGTGCTCTGGAGAAAGGAGAGAACTGGATACCACCCATCCCTCCATTAGGGAGACCTCCAGATAGCCTGAAGTAGGGCCATGCTGAAATTGACCTACACAGGATTCCCTGAGCTGCCCCAAGTACGAGCAGCACCTTCCAAGCCAATGTTCCCTTGAGCCTATTCTGCATGGACCTGTCTAGGTACAGACGTGGATTTTCTAGTTGTGGGTGTCATAAGACATGTCTCTCAATTCCATACTCTAAGCTGGAGAATGGTGAGACAACAGTATAGGAACCACCTATTCTCACCATTTAATAAAGCTGTAGCCCTTGGATCCCAGAAGAGTACTGGTTAAAAGTAAAGTATTTGGGCTTGGCACCCATGCTCAGTGGTTACAGTGCCAGTCACATATCACTGAGGCTGACGGGTTCAAGCCCAGCCTGGGCCTGCTAAACAACATTAAAAAATAGCTGGGCATTGTTGTGGGTGCCTGTAGTCCCAGCTACTTGAGAGAGAAGCAAGAGAATCACTTAATTCCAAGAGTTTGAGGTTGCTATGAGCTGTGACGCCACAGCACTCTACTGAGGGTGATATAGTAAGACTGTGTCTCAAAAAAAAAAAAAAAAAGTAAGGTATTTGGTCTCGAGAAGTAGATCTGAAATTAATAACCTGGAATCTTAAAGCACTTTTTTTGTTGTTGTTGCAATTTGGCCAGGGGTGGGCTTGAACCCACCACTCTTGGTATATGGGGCCAGGACCCTACTCACTGAGCCACAGGTACCGCCCTTAAAGCATTTTCAAAAAGTAACAATGAATCTTATTTTTAAAGGAACAGTTTAATTGCCTTGGGTATTATGAAATTCCTTTGATGAATAAGTCACATTATTTATTAACTGTTGTATAATCAACCTTTCAACCTACTATACAAATTACCAATTGATCACTCAAGAAAGGAACCAAGGAAGGGCTCTTAATCACACTAATGCAGAAAGACACACAAAGCATGACCCAGATATTAAAAGGGATCAGCACTTCCAGCACATGCCATTCATGGTTGAGCTGAAGAGGCTGCTGCCTGGGAGCCTTAAAGAAAAAGGCAAAGATGGAGGAGAGGTGGGGAAAATGCCAGCATGAGAGACACAACAGTGAAACCGGGAGGATCTATAAAGGGGTCTGGCTTCAATAAAAAGACAAGACATTATACAAAAGGATTCAATTTTTCTAGCTTCTTTCCCACCTTTGCCACCCTACACAGCAACTTGGTTGCAAAGCATCCATGCCTTGCATGAGCTCCATCATGTTTATAGTTATAAGAAAAATGTATGAGTTAGGATAATACTAGTTGCTATAAGAGACTCTCAAAAAAAGTGTATAATGGCGCAAAAACAAATAGAAGCTTATTTCTTGCCCATAATGCAGGGTGAAAGTGATATTCCCAATTGTTTGATAGCTCCATTTTACACGGTGACATCTTTCCTAGGATCTTGGCATCTTCTACAAGGAGACATTAGAATGGAAATAAATGCCAGGTGTGGTGGCTCACACCTGTAACCCCACCACTTTGGGAGGCTGAGGCAAGAAGGATCATATGATCCCAGGAGTTTGAGGTTTCAGTAAGCTATGATGATACCACTGTACACTAGCTTGGGCAACAGAGTAGGACTCTGTATTAAAAAAAAAAAAAGTGAGAATTAAAGGGAAGAGGGCACACCTGCCTCTTAAAAACCCTGGCTCAGAAGTGACATGTAAAACTCCTCATAAGCCATTGGCTAGAACTTAGTTATACGCTATCACTGTCTACAAGTATGCTAAAAATGCAGCCTTGGCTGAGCACAGTGGCTCACGCTTGTAACCCTAGCACTCTGGGAGGCAGAGGCAGCCTGAGCTCAGGAGTTTGAGACCAGCCTGAGAAAGAGGGAGACCCTGTCACTACTAAAAATAGAACAACTGGCCAGGTGTCATGGCAGGTCCCTGTAGTTTCAGCTACTCAGGAGGCTGAGGCAGGAGAATTGCTTGAGCCCAAGAGTTTGAGGTTGCTGTGAGCTATGATGCCACAGCACTCTACCCAGGGTGACAGAGAAAGACTGTGGAAAGAAAGAAAGGGAGGGGGAGGGACGGAGGGAGGGAGGGAAAGAAAGAGAAAGAAAAGAAATGCAGTCCAGTCTTGCTGCATGCCCAAGAAAAGGAAGAAATGATTTTTTGGTGACCATCTCACCATCTGCTGGAAGCAGACAAACACTTTATTCATCCTTTCATGCTTGCTGCCTTTTGTGCATTGGGGTTTGGGGGGGTAGCAGGGGGGTGTCAGTGATAAGTAAACAAATGAAATGAATGAATGCTTGAATGAATACTGAGACCGTAGTAATAATAATCATAAAAATATTCATTGAGAGCTGATTATATGTACTTTTCTAAGTTATATCCATATAGTATCTTTTTTAGTCCTCAAAATTGTGTGTTGTTTTACAAATTAGAAAATTGGGGCACAGAGAGATTAAGAAATTTACCAAAAGTTGCACAGCTGGCAAAGGAGAAAGCTGGATTTTGAATCCAGTTTCCTTATGCTTATCCACTATGTTTTGCTGCCTCCCAGAGTGTAACTTTTCCTCACAGCTTTTATTCATGCACACAAGAAACCGTCTTTTAGAACTGTATGACTGAAAAAAAAAAAAAGAACTGTATGATTGAAAGTTTAGCATGATACAGGTAGTGTTTCTCAAATTAGATTCCCAAACGTGGTCCATCAAGTTCACTATGATAATTTTTAAGTTTCAAATTTCCATTGCAATGATAACCTAAAAAAATATATATACATATATAGAAGGTAGTGATCTCAGTCTGCAAACTTATGTATGTAAAATATATTACTTAATTTTGCATAATTATACTTAATTTCTAACCTACTATTCCACCAGGAAATCTTGTTCCCCTCACTGCCTATCACCAGGATTTGCTTGTAATTCCATGGATTCTCACAGAACTTGAACACCAAAGCACAGGTGAGGGTGGGTACTCTGTAGGAGGCGGGATATCTGTTGAACCAACTGCTTACTGAGAACTGGCAATTCAATTTTGCCCCAGTGCCTCCTACTGGGCAAAATCTAAACAGACACCAAAAGGCCAGAGAGAGTGCAAGCAACCTCTGCTTTTCTTTTCATAAGATCTCTCCCCTGAGGTCATAGGCACAGAACTCAAGCACCTGCTTGATGGCTGGGGAAGGAAAAAAAGAAAGGGCTATAGAGGAAAAACACAAAGGGAAGCCAATCAATCAACAATCAAATCTCAAAATATTGTCTCAGCAATATAAACACATCTGTAGTCATCTGGATGACCCGTCTAACCATCTATTTGTGCTGCAATAGTTCTGGGCCTGCATTTGCATTTAGTAATGTACTAGCCCCAGGTATTTCTTTAGTCACTAACTCCCACAGTCAATAAATATTTATTGAACACCTACTATGTACCAGGCACTGTTCTAGGTGCCAAGAAAACAACAGTCATAAAGGCAGACAAAAGACCTACCCTCAAGAAGCAAATATTCCAGTAACATATTCTGTTTTTATACTCATAGGCTAATGAAACGAGACCAGAGGCAGATTTCATAATGAAATAATCATTTGGGCCAAGCAGAGGCTAAATTGTATCATAATGGGCTATAAAAAAAAAACTTGTGCTTGCAGAATAATTCAAGGAGAAAACGGGTCATCCCATAGCAGGTAGAAATGCCGAACTGAGAAGAACCAGTGCTAGAGGACTCAATATTATATTTATTTTGCAAGACTCTATTTTACTTCAACAAAATGATATTCACTGCTCATTATTAATGTTAGCTTGAAATTTATTTAAGTTTTGTTCCCATTTAATTCGTATATTTACTTTTAGTTCTGAAAGCATTAGATATTTACATTTACTTTTATGCTTGTTCACTTAGGAAACAAATAATTTTAGTGAACATAAGGGGTATGTGGAAACGTTTTCATTAAAAAAGAAGGTTTATACCTCATTCAAACTTAGAAAACCCTGCAATAGTGAAATTAAACTCAATGCTTTCCAAATTCCAGCTTCTCCACTTACCACCAGGTTATTGAATTTCTATCTATTTCTTCGTTTATAAAATGGAGATAATATTAACACATCATAGGGATTGTGCTGGAAATGGCATGAGATAATGCACGTGAAAGAATTGTCTAAAATGTGGCATATTCTCAGTAAATGCTAATTCCCACTCCCCTTCTGATGACACTTCCAAAATAAGTGCTGAGAAGAAAATACTTAAAATGGGAACTAATAAGGGCCTATTTTTGTGGAACTCTTCTTGGGAAAACGGAACCATAATTTAGCCTGGAAATTTCCAGAGCCTTAGCAGCTGGAAAACTTAGCAACATGCAAAGAAAAGAAAATAAGAGAAAGAAGCCATAGCTAAAAAGAAAAGAAATGCCCATGTTACAAAATTAAATGAAAGTCTAGCTCCAATTTTTGAGAAATAAATGAAATGTTGGAGATATTGGCCATCAAAATTTTTGCACCTACATGGCATGCTCAAACAGCAATAAGTTACCTTAAGAAAAGAATTTCAGGAAAGGACTGTTACTTCCCTGTATCAGCCCGTTGGTGTACCTAAATCCCCCCTGGAGTAGTGTGGGCAGGGATTGTCACCCCTAACTTTCTAGGCCCTTTTGGACTTTACGGTTGGAAAGACTTAAAATTTGTTTCAAATATTATCTTTAAATACAGTTCTTATTTGATCTGATAACCTAGCTAATGATTTTGTTCTCTTGGCCCTGTAACTCACTTTAATTTAGTAACTGTCATAAAATTTTAGTAACTGCTTCAGTTAGTACTCTCTCTCCTTTCACTTTATCCCTGGGCCAAGAGATGAGCTTATTTTGTTTCTCTCAGAAGGAAGAATCACTTCCTTAAGATAGCTGACTTGAGCCAGCTTTCCACAGAGGTTCCTGTCTAGAAGGAAAGTTAAAGGATAAAAGTTTATCAAGTAAGCTGATGGTTTGGAGCTGAGCAAAGAGAGAAGATTGAAAAGCGTATATCAGCCCTGCTGAGGCAAGCTATGATCCCAAGGAAACAAACAATAGGTACAAAACCCATTGCAAAGTGGACAGGAGTCCCCTCTCCCATGAGAACAGCTCTCAGTGTACTTTCTACAAACAAGCAAGCAGAATTCACATCTCTTCTTTTTCTATTCCATGGGAGAGAGCCGCTAAAAACTGGATCTCCTTCCCCAGAGAGGACTAGTGTGCCATGGCACACTCCCGCCAGACATAAAACTGAACATATACTGTACCCACAATTCTGAACCCCCAACACTCCCCTCCATTCCAACTCCGAGGTCTGGAAGCCTATCCCCCACCAAGTCCAAACTCTTGGGCATTTTCTCAAGAGGTATGAACAAGGCATGGGCTGTTACAAGTCTGTGTTGAATCTGCAGCACAGTGTAAAGCATGGATTGTGGAGTGAGGGAGCCAAGTGGGAGAGGGAGAAATGGTGCCCCGTGGCACAGCACAAAAGTGGTAGCTGTGACAGTGGGAACAATAGGGCTCACACCCCTGGGGATATTTTTGAGAAACACTTCCTGTCTCTCTTAACAATCAGAGGGAGCTGGACTTCTACTCCAGTGGCAGCCATGGAAATGCAGGGCCCATGAGCAAAGGCTGTGCCTGAGGTGGTACCTACCTAGGTGGGGTGAGGCAGGAACAGAGACTAAAATATGTACACAGAGACAACAGACTGTCAAGGTGGGGTTGAGTCAGAATTACTGATTTTGTGAGCCCAAGAAGCACCTGGCCCCTAGTGGAGCATAGCTGGGACAAAAACAGGCATGGCAGCAGCAGCAGCTCAGGGAGGGGCAGGACCTGAGAGCCCTTAGTGAGCTCTAACCTGGCCTGCCCAGCACAGAGTGCAGCAGAGACAGAGAAGCCAGCTCCATGAGAATTGCCTCAGCAGTAGCAGCACAGGAAAGGGCTGAGCCACAGTTTCTGTGAATTCAAACAGCTCCTGGCCCACAGTGGAATACAGCTGGGACAGAAACACAAATTCCACAAGAATATAAGTGCAATAGCATCAATCTGGGGCAGGGCTGGAACTAGGTGACACTCCCTAGCTTCCATTAAGTACCTGAGGTAGTCATGCTTCCACTCCCCTGCTGGCTGGTGGCAGAGTGTGGTGGCCTGGCTGAGGAGACATAGGTCTCCCAGTGACTCAGGCAGGTGTAAACCCCTGTCGCATCTGCTCATTGGAGGGAACTGGGCCACAGCCCTCAGGGTTACCAGTGACTGGGTGTGACAGAGGTACAAGGTGGGGAAGGAGGCATCAACCTCCCTGGACTAACTCATTTGCTGGGTGGGCCCTTGTGACTCCATGGAGCACTAGTTGAGCCACACTCAAGCTGCCAGCAGACCCCTGCTATCTAGTTGCTGGAGACCTTTTGAATTCTCCCACTTGAGACTTGGTGCTATCTGGGACAATTGATTTGGAATTCTTGACCTGGACCAATAACCTGAGGACCATCCAGGTGGAACTCTGGTTGTGTCATTGTGGGAAGGTTTAATTTTTCTTTTCTAGTTGTTGCCCATGGTGGGTGGGGTGTCTTAGTTGCTTGTATTTCTCCATAGCTGAGACTTCAACCCAGAATTACTGATTCACTAGGACTGGACAGAGACCAACTGAATACAAGACAGAGTCACCTAGCCCCACCACACCAAGCAGGTACCCAGTGTCTCAGGCTATAATACTGTACAGGTTCTTTGCAAAGCTGTAGGGGAAAAGCTGCCGTCACCCATCCCAGCTCTCAGGCAAAGGACTAGTTAATCACTACTCCAGGAGCCCCCAATCCAATTTCACCTTACCTGCTCATCTAGCCAAACAGTGAAAAATAATCATGGGGCAGAATCAGCAGAAAAACTCTGGCAACATGAACAATCAGAGTAGATCAACTCACCCAAGGAACAACAAGGTGGACATACCAGAAGATCCCATTCATAAACAAATGGCTGAGATGTCAGAAATCAAGTTTAGAATTTGGATGGCAAATAGGATTAAGAGAATGGAGGTAAACTTAGAATTAGAAACTCAAGGAACAATTTAAAAGTTGTCTCAAGAATTCAATGAATTCAAAGACAAAATCGCCAAAGATTTTGACACATTGAGAAAAGAATGATATCCATGATCTCCATGATATGAGAAATACAGTAGAATCCCTCAGTAAGGGAATGGAGCAGGCAGAAGAAAGGATTTCTGACATTGAAAACAAAGCTTTTGAATGCTCCCAAACACTCAAAGAGGAAGAGAAGTGGAGAGGAAAAACAGATCATTCCCTGAGAGAATTGCGGGACCACTGCAAAAGAGCAAAAATTCACCTTATAGGAATCCTTGAAGGCAAAAAGGTTGTTTTGAAAGGCCCAGATGCTCTACTCCAAAAGATAATTGAGGAGAGCCCCCCAAACATGGCAAGAGATTCTGAAATTCAGATAGCAGACAGTTTCAGAACCCCAGCATGACTCAATCCTAATAATGCATCTCCCAGACACATTATAATTAACTTTGCCAAAGTTAATATGAAGGAGAAAATTCTGCAAGCAGCCAGACCTAAGAAAACCATAACCTACAAGGGGAAGAATATTAGAATGACTGCAGATCTCTCTGCTGAAACCTTTCAGGCTAGAAGAGGGTGGTCATCGACTTTTAACCTCCTGAAACAAAATAACTTTCAATGCAGGATTCTGTATCCAGCTAAACTGAGTTTCATTTATAATGGAGAAATTAAATACTTTAATGACATTCACACATTGAATAAATTTGCTATAAGTCAACTCCCCCTCCAGGAAATTCTCAAACCTCTCCTCCATAATGACCAGTGCAATCCTCCACCACATAAGTAAACTCACACAGAAAATTTTGACCAAATTCCAACTTCCACAGTGGTGAAAGGATTAAAGATGTCCACTGCACTTTTGAAAAACTCGATACCCAAAATTATACCAGGTTCATCAATATTCTCCAACAATGTGAATGACTTAAATTGCCCTCTAAAGAGACACAGGCTGGCTGACTGGATACAAAAACTCAGGCCAGATATCTGCTACATACAAGAATCCCATCTTACCCTAAAAGACAAATATAGACTCAGGGTGAAGGGATGTTCATCTATATTACAGGCAAATGGAAAGCAGGAAAAACAGGTGTTGCAATTTTATTCACAGATACAACAGGCTTTAAACCAACAAAAGTAAGCAAGGATAAAGATGGACACTTTATATTTGTTAAGGGTAATACTCAATACGATGAAATTTCAATCATCAATATTTATGCACACAACCAGAATGCTTCTCAATTTATAAGAGATACTCTAATAGACATGAGCAACTTGATTTCTCTCAGCTCCATCATAGTTGGAGATTTTAATACTCCTTTGATATTGTTGGATAGATCCTCCAACAAGAAGCTTAGCAAAGAAATTTTAGATTTAAACTTAACCATTCAGCATTTGGATTTAATGGACATAGACAGAACATTTCATCCTAACAAAACTGAATACACATTTTTCTCATTGGCCCAGAGAACATAGTCCAAAACCGACCACATTTTAGGCCACAAGTCTAACCTCGGCAAATTTAAAAGAATAGAAATTATTCCTTGCATCTTCTCAGACCATCATGGAATAAAAGTTCAATTCAGTAACAACAGGAAACTGCAGACTCATACAAAAACATGGAAGCTAAATAACCTTATGTTGAATGATAGGTGGGTCAGAGATGAGATCAATAAGGATTTTATCAAATTTTTGGAACAAAATGATAATTAAGAGACCAGTTACCAGAACCTCTGGGATATTGCAAAGGCAGTTCTAGGAGGGAAATTTATACCACTGCAAGCCTTCCTCAAGAAAATGGAAAGAGAGGAAGTTGACAACTTAATGGGACATCTCAAGCAACTGGAAAAGGAAGAATATTCCAATCCCAAATCTAGCAGAAGAAAAGAAATAACCAAAATTAGAGCAGAATTAAATGAAATTGAAAACAAAAGGAATATACAACAGATCAATAAATCAAAATTTGGTTTTTTGAAAAGGTCAATAAGATAGATAAACCTGTGGCCAATGTAACCAAGAAAAAAAGAGTAAAATTGCTAATTTCACCAATCAGAAATGGTAAAGATGAAATAACAACAGACCCCTTAGAAATTCAAACAATCCTTAATGAATGTTACAAGAAACTTTATTCTCAGAATATGAAAATCTGAAGGAAATTGACTGATACTTGGAAGCACACCACCTTCCAAGACTTAACCAGAAGGAAGTGGAAATGTTGAACAGGCCTACACCACGACCAAGTGGGTTTTATCCCAGGATCTCAAGGATGGTTCAACATATATAAATCTATAAACGTAATTCATCACATAAACCAATTAAAAAACAAAGACAATATGATTCTCTCAATTGATGCAGAAAAAGCTTTTGATAATATCCAGCATCCTTTCATGATCAGAACACTTAAGGAAATTGGCATAGAAGGGACATTTCTCAAAATGATAGAGGCCATCTACAGCAAACCCACAGCCAATATCATACTGAATGGAGTTAAATTGAAATCATTTCCACTCAGATCAGGAAGCAGGCAAGGTTACCCATTGTCTCCATTGCTCTTTAACATTGTAATGGAAGTTTTAGCCATCGCAATTAGGGAAGAAAAGGTAATCAAGGTTATCTGTATAGTATCAGAAGAATTAAGCTTTCACTCTTCACAGATGACATGATTGTATACCTGGAAAATACCAGGGTTTCTACTAAAAAACTGAAGTGACCAAGGAATACAGCAGTGTCTCTGGTTACAAAATCAATACTCATAAATTGGTAGTCTTTGTATATAACAACAGTCAAGCTGAAAAATAGTCAAGAACTCTATTCTGTTTACAGTAGTGCCAAAGAAGATGAAATATCTGGGAGTTTACCTAACAAAGGACATGAAAAACCTTTATAAAGAGAACTATGAAACTCTAAGAAAAGAAATAGCTGAAAATGTTAACAAATGGAAAAACATACCATGTTCATGGCTGGGAAGAATCAACATTGTTAAAATGTCCATACTACCCAAAGCAATATATAATTTTAATGC
>CAUYQV010085038.1:0-21914 GCA_963574575.1 Galagoides demidoff | reverse complement strand
CCTGGGCTCAAGCGAGTCTCCTGCCTCCACCTCCCAAGTAGCTGGGACCACAGGCGCCCACCACAACGCCCGGCCATTTTTTGGTTGCAGCCATCATTGTTGTTTGGCAGGCCTGGGCTGGGGATTCGAACCCGCCACCTTGGGTGTATGTGGCTGGCGCCTTAGCCGCTTGAGCCACAGGCGCCGAGCCAATGCTGTGAAATTCATCAACTTCAAAACTGCAGCTCTCTTGGGGAAAAAAATAAAAATGGATAAAATAATTTCAACTTGAAACTTCTAGTTTCAACGTCTTTTTTCCTAGTAGAAAATAAGGAAAGTTCGTATTGGATGAGAAGAACAATGAATGAAGGGCCCTGCGCTGCTGTTCTGGGTACTCTGAGTGATCGGAAAGGGCTTTGTGGTAGAAACAGAAACAGAGACACCTTAAAAACAATCAAAAAGGGGGTGGTGCCTATGGCTCAAGGACTAGGGCGCTGGTGCCATATACCAGGGGTGTCAGGTTCAAGCCTGGCCCTGGCCAAAACTGCAAAAAAAAAAAAAAACAAAACAAAAACAATCAAAAAGTTTGTATTTCCAGTGCTTCCCATTCCTTATATTACCATTCTGAAACCAGTTGTTTCAGAATGTACATATTTGGGGGGAAGAGAGTGTCAAAGCTTCCTTCTCCTCCTTGTAGCCCAGAAATGGCCATGTTCTAAAGACAGGAGCAGAACAGTTTCTGAAGAATTCCAGTCAGCATCCTTCAACCCTGCTTTCCAGCCTCTGTTCAAGGGTATATTGAAGTTATTGATAGAATCTCAGAAATGGTGTCCTCTTCAGTTGTATTGTTATGTGGGGATGGTTGCTAATTGGTTTGGGCACAGAGCTCCCATATAAATAGGTGCAGTCCATCTGTCTGTAGAAGGACAAATGAGTATGTACAAGAAGAATAAGCAGAGAATGAAGGTATTGTGTGTTAAGGGCTGGTTGGGAAAAAAACCCAGCATTCAGATGGTGTTGATAGGGTAGTTGGGATGTCAAAAAATCACACACAATTCTACCCTTGATGTCCTTAGAATTGTGCTTTTGCCTCCATTTCTGCGTTTCTTTTTTTCCTTCTCTGGACCATTGATCTAGCAATTTGAAGCTGGCAATTTGGCAGCAAAGTTAATCTTGCTCCTTTTTTTTTTTTTTAATCAGCAATCATACAACTGTACCTTTACCTATCACCTAGAAGTTTAAGTCTGTTAAACTTAATTACTAACTCCTGCCTTGATCCTCCGTGCACCTACTATTGGAAGGAAATGAATTCTCAGAAGTGCTGAGAGTTTAGACATCACCCTTAATACTACTCTCAAACATTACAAATATCTCTTCATTTTATGCATAACTCATTAAATCAGAACGACAGTGGTACCCGAGGACGAGGTAAGAGTTGTGAAAGGGATCATTTTAGACTTTTGTTTCACTGAGAGTACGCCTTCTGCAAATGCATGTTAATCGCAGAATCAAAATAAACACACTTAATTGAACAGTATTCGGATCAATAAAATCATTGACTGAGTACCACTGGTGCTCACTTGAGGTAAACAAGTGATTTAATAGTCTCCACTTCCTTCAGGCCTCTTCGGTGTGGCCGTCAATAGTATAGTCCTAAATCGGAACTGGCAGTGCCCAAAAGGCCTCATCAAGCAACCCAGCTGACCTCCAGAGGTGTGTTATGGCCCGATGTCCTTACCAGCCACTTCTTATTTCCATTCTGTAATTCTCATTACATAATTTAAAGCTCAGCATGTGAGAAAACAGACACACACGCACACACACCCCTTTTATACAGAAGATTATATTTTAAGGACATTATTAAGTATTGTCCTTTTCAAACACTCACTTTATTCCTATTTAAACTGTTACACCTTTTACATTGAGTGCTTATATTTGCAGCACAGCAGGGGAGGGAACAAAGGAGAGATGTAGACCATAGAGGAAGTTGGAAGAAAGGAGGAACATAGAATTTGCCACTAACACAGACACAGAATTCAGGTCTTCAGATGGAATCTTTGAGACAGGGTGATCATTCACATCTGATAGGAAGTTCTGACCTTCTCTGAACTTCGGATCAGAGAAACTGATAAAGTTGGCATGAACTCTGCTGCATATTTGAATATCAAGCTATAGACCACAAGCTGAACATGTGCCCAGTAGGCTTCTGAGTGATCTGAGCTCTGTTCTCATGCTCATTTCTGTTGAGACGATTCTGCTTTGCATGATCATGGCTGCCACTATGATGGACATTTTAAGTGTATTTTGGCACACATGGAATTCGGTGGTGATCAATTGAATTAATTCATAGTTTCATGAGGAAACTTTTAAAATGCCCAACCAAGGGTCTTGGGGAATGAAACTGTGGAGGCCAAATGAAATCTGATGAAGGAGCTTAAGTCATGGTCTATTTTAACTGTTTAGTTGTAACATTTTACTATGCCTAGCTAAGTTAGAGAGATTTTTTTTAAAGAGGTCTCCGGAGTCATTAGAAAGATGTTATTGGCTCATAATAGTCACATTGTCAGCATAGCATATATCGCAAATACATTTGATAATGATCAGATGAATTAAGAAACTAGTAAGTCTAGAGAATTGTGTTTTAGTATCTTCTAAATGCCAAGCCTATTTTGAAGTATCAGTGTCATTCTGGAATGCTGGACAGGCAATTCAGCCCTGATATTTATCCTGCTCAAACTAGTTATTGATGAAAGACTCAAGCCTATTTAAAAAAAAGTGTGGCTTTCATATGAAAGCTATGAAATAATTATAGCATAAAAATATGGGAGAGAGAGGGGAGGAGGATGGGTGGAGGGAGGGTGATTGGAGAGATCACTTCTATGGCTTGTCTTAAAAGGGTACAAGTGAATCTTTCTAAGAGTAGAATATAAACGTCCTAACACAATAACTAAGAAAATTACATAAAGGCTATGTTAACCAGTTTGATGAAAATATTTCGAATTGTACATGAAAACACCACACTGTACCCCATGATCGCATTAATGTTCACAGCTATCATTTAATTAAAAAAAATGTGGTGACTAAATATACCTTAACCCTGTATCGTTTAGGAACTATAAATGTGAGTACCTATGCCCTTCCTGTGGGATTTCTGGCCATTAAACTGGACCATTAAATACAACGACAGTAGCAACAAAAGCAATTCATGCTATATTTTTGGTAAGAATTTCTTTGCATTAACTGAAAGCATATAGTCATCCAAAGTGATGTATGTGCCACTTGAGGTATAATCTAGAGATGAGTAAGATTCTCTATGTGCCCTGTGCCTTCCTAAAGAGTTTTAAAAATATAGAAGCCAAGCTATTCTCTGGGAGTTTCTATTTCCAGACATGAGCCAGAAAATCTGGGTTTTGGCAAATACTCTCCCTCTGATGCTCAAGTCAGTCTAAGAACCCTTGCTGTCTTCGCTCCACAGTGGCTGACGTCACAACACGACCTTTCAGCCTTGGAGATTCCACATAGGCTGCCCTTGCAGCCCAAGGGCTCTTCCATCTTCCTTAACAGACATATGTTCATCCTTTAAGTTCAAATTTAAAGGCTGTGCGAGGGCACCAAATCTACTGTCAAGTCATAGCCATGCTACTTGGGCATCGACCAGATGCTCTGTGACCCTTCCTGCTTGAAAACACTTATCTTTCATTAAAAGGGGGAAATGGAAATTGGTGAAAGACTACATTTTCTCTCCTTGCTCATAGTAAGGTCATAAGGTGCAAATTTATGTGAAAATATCAACAAAATAAAATTATTGGTTGTGTAGATACAGTTTTTTTAATTTATTTTTTATTAAGTTTTTTTCGTACACAGATCATAAATACATTTATGCCATTATAGGATTCAATGTGATGATTATTTGTACAAATTGGAATGTTTACATCCTACTAAACAACATAGCCTTCATCTTGAATTATCCTTCCCTGGATAATTGATTTAAAAAAATAATGTTGCCCTAATGGACTTAATAGGGGCATTTTGTAGGATTGGTCTGTACTTCTTTGTTCTTTCTTTCTCAAGGTCCTAAAATAAAAGTGATAATTAAAAAGTCAATCAATTATTTTCTCATTTTTACCATATAAAATTTTATAAAAGCTGCAGTTATGTATTTTTTACCTTCATATTTCTTCCGAAAGATGATTTCAGTGTGCATTTGGAAATCTATAACAAAGACAAAACATTTAGTTAGTAAGGCTTTTAAAATATGTGTAGAAAAACTTTGAATTTTGATGAAAAGCACAGTTTCTGAACAAGAGAACATTTTCTTGATTAAGATAGTATTTTTTTTTAAGCTCTGGTGTTCTATAGTTATTATGAAGTAGTATTTAATTAAACATTACAGTATATAGGGGAATTTTTTTCATTAAAAACAATTCATTGAGTGTACTGGCCCAGGCTGTGTTAAAGTGAGTAGATCCCTTGTCAGTCAGTGGGACTCCTTGACACTAGGCCAAGCACAGCCTTGCTTGTGTATTGTGTCACATACATTTCTTAAGCCTTGACTGTAGCTTTTGGTAACTTGTCTTTGTAGGGTATCAGTTCTCAGGGAACTTTTTCATGTGGCCACAATCCAAGTAATGTTGTATTTTAAGTATAAGTTACTTTTAAAAGTAATTTGCTTTTATGATAGAAATTCTAAACAGAGAAAGAATTCACTCCTGATTGTCATTTTCAAAACTTTATTTTATGAAGTGCAAGTTTTTATCCACTTTTCACTTAAAAAATTCTTTAATAATGGTAAAGTCTGAACCATTGTATTTTGAGTAAGACTTCTTAGTATTTTTCTGTTCAAGTTATAGAGAATAAATACCGGGGCAGCACCTGTTGCTCAAAAGGGTATGGCGCTGGTCCCATACGCCAGAGTTGGTGGGTTCAAACCCAGCCCTGGCCAAAAAAAAAAAAAAAAAAGAATAAATACAGGTTTTAAAAATTATTTTCTTAGGGGTCTAGAAATAACATGTTCTAGTGTCACACTAGAAAATGAAAGAAGTTTTACGTGTGATAACACAAAGTTTAAGGGGAAAACTAAGACTAAACAGCTGTTTAGGAAACTGAAGTATAATCCCCCGTAAAAGAGGGAGGCAATTGTTCCACTTCTTCTTGGTGTAATGATTTCACTCCCACTGAAGGTCCCTCTGCTGGAAGCCAGCTTATTAAGTGACTTTAAACTAGACCAATGGGCTCTTTCAGTTAACTAAGACCTTGCTGTGCTAACACAGCCATGTTGATTTTACCTAATTATGACATGTTAAGAATAAAAATTTCACTTTTTATATTTTCTTTTTAACAAAGTCTTTTAAAGACTGAACTTCTCAGATGCTCTGAATTTTGTGTTTGTGGGGCTTCCATTTCTCTTGTAACTCACTGTGTTTTTCAAGGAGACATGATCACTGTATGTATGGTAAATCTAAAACCAAGACTAACAGAATTTTCAGCATCTGGCAAATTCAAGTATTTGGTTCTGAAGAGATATTTGCACAAAGAATGTGTTATTGTAAACATCACAAAGGAAAATAAAACGTGTTTTATTAAACCTAAATTTCTTGATTAAGACCACTACTAAAATAATGCAACTGTAGTCTCTTAGTTTCCACATATACCTCATGCGTATCTCATGTGGTTCTTGAGTGTTTAGTAATTAGCATGGTGCTTAACACAGTAGTAGTAAGCACTGACAAATAAATAAAATTCCTGTTGCCATATCATTTTTCCATCACATTAAACCACCACTTTTATTCTAAGTTCTGTCTTTGGTTTATTGTAATTTTTATCTTTTTTCATTTGTTTGTTTTTTTTGAGAGATAGGGTCTCAATGTGTCACCCAGGGTGGAGTGCAGTGGTACAATCATAGCTCACTCAGCCTCCAACTCCTGGGCTGAAACAGTACTCCTCAGCTTCCCAAGTATCTGGGACTACAGGTGCACACCAGCACACCAGGCTAGTTACAGACATCTCGCTCTGTTGCCCATACCAGTCTCAAACTCCTGGCCTCAAGTAACCCTCCTACCTTGACCCCCAAAAGTGCTTAGTTTACAGGTGTGAGCCACCATGCTGACCTATAGTTTTAAGATATCTCTATAATCTTATGTACTCACATTATATTAGTAGTTGTTTTAGTCTACTAAGGCTTCTCCATTACCTAACCTCTCTCTTGAATTCTAGACCCCATTTTCATGGGGATGTCCCCCAGGCGCTCATACCCACATGTGTGTGTGTCTATAAATTTAAGCCAATGCCATATTCTTTAGTTTCTTCAGGAATCAACCAGCTGCTTCTTCTGACTTCTATTTTGTTAGAAGAACATCTCCCCTCCAACATGTTGAACCAACCACCTGTCATTTAGTTTCCATTCAATCAATTCCCACACTCGGTAGTCTTATTTTTTTAGCATCGTTTAATTATATGTTTTCTTAAAAAAATTATTACTGCAAACCTAGCCCTTTGTAAGAGGCCCATAGCTACCTTTCAACTTCCTGCCCCTTTTATCTCCTGCCTGCTTTATACAATGCTACCAATGTGAAAGTTTTAACCCACTGGTTTATTGGTGTAAGAATTTTTGCTTAGAAATCCCCGTGGTTCTCTTTTTCAACTTATTTGAAAGCTAAATCAATTCATGTGAGCTGAAATTATTATTAACCATTTATGAATAAAATAATAGTACCTCCCATCAGTATCAAGATTTAAAGATGACAATATGTATTCTTTTGTTATAATCCCAGTGAATAAAAACTTAGTACAATGAATTAAAAATCAGTATTAAAGGAAGATTTTTGCCTAGGATGAACTGCTAAATTCCATAGATGCAGGGATTCTTTAAAATTGATACTGCCTGGCTGGGCACAGGCACTCATGCCTGTAATCTCAGCACTTTGGGAGGCCAATGAGGAAGGATTACTTGAGCCCAGGAGTTTGAGACCACCTTGAGCAATTTAGTGAGACTCTTATCTCCACAAAAAATAAAATAGAAATAATCAAGCGTGGTGGCATGCACCTGTCGTCCCAGCTACGCAGGAGGCTTATGCAGAAGGATTATTTGAGTCCAGTAATTTGAAGTTACACTGAGCTAGGATCATGCCATTGCACTCCAGCCTGGGTGACAAAGTAAGATGCTGTTTAAAAAATAATAAAAAAAAATAAAAACTGTTATAGTATATATTCAATTCTGGACCGTGGTTCCATGGTTATTCAGTTAAGGCTTTACATCAACTTTATGTAATGTGTTATTTTCTGTTACGTATTATTTTCTTCAGCTTAATGTAAATACTTCATAAAGTGCTAGTTGTATATCTCCTGTCCCAGCTTTCTGATAATAAGTTGATTTTTATATGGTTCCTCTTGCCTAGTTGACTTGTTTTCACTTTCTAGACAAGTAGCATTGTTTCGTATAGAACCACATAACTTACCCAAGATCAAGAATTGGTAACTTTTCCTTAGGAGAATGACATCTATCAATCCTCATTAACTTAGGGTCATTTTTTCATGATTAGATGATTGGAAGTATTGGTAGCATTCAATGTCCAGAGCTTTGGTTTGCTTAACTGGCTAATCTATTCACTTATACGAAGGAGAGCGGAGAGTCATGATTCTTTTTGAACTAGGGAGAACGTGGGCCAGCCATTTCTTTAGCCTAGAGTTCTAGAACTAAGAGCAGAGAGAAGCCAATTTAGAATTTTTATGATTCCTTCAATATATATAAATAAATGAATAAAATATCTCATGTTATAAAATTATTTTCAATGTTTAATACACATCATTTACCTTATTATAGGTGTTTTGAGGATAGAATAGGATTTATTGAACTGAATTAGTTGATAATTCAGTTCAAATAAAATAAGGTAAGTTCTTTTAGTGTTTTAAGATATTTTGATAGACTGTTTAATTATAGTGCAAAAGGTTGATTATCCTATAAAATTGTATATTCTTCCTTTACGGAGTCAGTAGCAAATGCGTGCCATTTCTAAGCTATGTTATGTATCTGGAAGCTTCATAATTGCAGTTCGTATTTTCTTACCAAACTGATAATGTGTTATTAATTCAGTTTTTTAAAAAATAACCTTCTAAATCCCTATGTTTTGTCCTAAGTCTAAAATTCTATGAGAACCAGATCCCACATTCTTCTGCTTTTAGACTGTGGTTTTTCAGAGATGCTAACCTGTTAGTGATTAACCAAGATTAGGGTCTTGGATGCTTGTGGTTATCAGAAAGCTTTTCCTGAGGTGTGTCTCCAGTCCACGGAGAATTTCTGCATTTATGTCTAGGAGGGATGCCTCCATACTGTATTGATCACATGTAAACTCTTACATTTGCTATGTGGATGCCTCGATGATGCTGTTGTGTATTGGTTGAAGTGAAAAGTTTGATGCCAAATGTACATGGTCTGGTCTTAGTTTGGAGATGTGAGACTGTGCTCATTTCAACCCAAATGGAGTCAGAGGCAAATGAAGCTTCGTTTATGTACAGTAAAAGAAGCCGTGTATTATCTTATCATGTGCTCAGAATAGCCATGCAAAGCAGAATGTGTATTTTTCCCAGGTGTAGGTGAGGATGAAACAAATTCCTCTACTAGCCAGATTCACTTGTTTCTTTCTGCTTCCAAACTGTGTCTTTGTAATACAGGGTGGACATAAAGTCCGTGCGTAATTTACTATTTAAACTATTTCAGAATTGCACATGAACTTTATGTCCACCCTGTATTTCTCATTTTGTTGTTTCTTAGTCTGTTCCCTAACTATACTTGACATTCTGTGAAATCTTTTTATTTATTTTACTTTCCTATTATCCATAGACAGCAGAGTGGAAAAAAAAATAAGTGACAGAGCTAAGATTTAAACCCAAATATGCATCTAAATATATTCCTTTTTTCCCATTCCTATAAAGATTCATCTAAACTTTTCCAAACTTTATTTTAAAAATAAATGATAAAATATAACATCAGGCATAAACTTTCAAGAGAATGAGACTACTATATCTAAAAAATCATTTCCCCCCATTTTTTAATATAATACAGAAGCCGAGACCTCTTCATTAGAAAGAGGTAAAGGGTTTGTATTGATTAGTAGAAATATATGCCTTGTCTGTTCATGTCACCCAATTTTTATAGAAAGCTTAAATACAGGATTTCTTGCTTCCTCTATGAAACATCTCTTGGAGGTCCTTGGAATTCATAGATTAATTCCTTGACTCACATGGGTTGGGGGCCATGTGTTTGCCCATCTCTTTTTACTGCTTGGTTAAATCTTTCTGTCCATCTTACCTCTCTTGCTGAGGGTGTATCTCAGCCTAACGTCCATGGTAATATTTACTAAAAAACACTGACATACCAAGTTGTTTATATTCCCACAAAAATAAGGTAAGGTTTGGGGATGAGCCTAATCATGAACAAAAATGTATTAGATTTAAAACCCTGGAAAGAATAGAGTTAAATGGTAGCCTTGAGTCTTTCCCTTGGGTTTACACAGTAGACATCTGTAATTAATAAAGCCGTTCAGAATCCTTCTTGACACAGTGTTCTTGGCAATAATTATTGGCTGATCAGAAGGGCCATGCAAATTAAAACCTATTTGATGTCTTTATGTCAATCTCTGGCATTAGGTAAACCACAGCAGAACTGTTTGCTTTCTTTACCTCACTTTTAGCAGAATTTTTAGAACTAGCTGGGAGGGAAACAATTGTAGGAAAGTGTGATGAAGGAGTAGTGTGCCTTCTTTTGTTAGGTAAACACTTTGGGTAGAAGTTCGTGTTTTTATTTCTTTGTAATATGGTGTTATGCTTCCCTTTGGTTAGAATATTGACCAGAAAAGAAAATACTCGATTTGCTTTGCATTTCCAAGACACTCTTAAAGGTCTGATGATGAATGAGTCCTGTAAGAAATGGGTTCACCAAGAGTAACTGTGCAAAGGGTCGTGACCAACGCGCAGGGATCACTCGTATGCCGAGAATGGATTATGATTGCTAGAAAGACAGGAGCTCTTAAGGAAAGGATGCTCAGATGTATTGTAGCCTCTCTGCAGTCCTTTCCTGGACATCGGAATTCAGTTTGGGAAAGTTCTGTGAAGTATAGAGTTTTGGCAGTGGTGCTTATAATGTTCAATTTCCCTCGTGAAGATAAGAGAAAGAAAAATATTTGTTCATTCATAAATATTTAATCATATTTAAGATGTCTTTAAGTTATGGCTTTTTTTCCTTAAATTTAGCAATAACTCAAAGGAGTGTGAAAACCACATCCAGCAGTACATATATATTTTACTTTTTTGCTATTTGAGATTATGTTTCCAAATAATTTTGGCAACAAATTAGAGTTTTTCCTAATTATAGCTGCAAATCTAAGACAGCACAATCTAAGAAAGTAAAGTCATGATAGTAGCATACATCATAGTTCTTCACAACCTAAATTGACGTGGTCAATCTACCACCTTTATATTATTTCTCCCCTTAACATTGTAATAGCCATTTGAAAAGGTGTGTGGGTTTTGTCTTCATGTTGTTTTATGTTGAGCATGTGTACAAGTGCATGTATGTGTATAAAGAATGGGTGCATATGTGCTCACATATTCATTTTTTATAGAGTTGGGGTTGCCAGTAGAGTCCATTTTTCCATTGGAAAAAATATTGGTGTATCTTTCTATATTGATTTATAAACTACCTATGCTTTCCCCAATTAACAATATAGAGTAACCATACTCCAGGACTTCTCTAGAATTAATTTGGACCATCCATTTCTTTTATTTTTAAATATCTTTTACTATCAGACTCTGCCTTTACTGACTTAGATTTAGGGATTGTACCCTCAGTCTACAAAGAGGAATGGTAAGAGACACTATCCTGTAAAATGTCAGCCTATTTGCTTCAGTAGTGCTTTAGGGCACAAATCCAATTAGAAAACTCTCTGTCTCCTGCCTCCATCAGCAATTAATTTATTTTAAAAATATTCATATGACATAAGTAAACTTGTGCAAAAAATAATAAGGAACAAACAAGCCAAAAGAAAAATACGATAAATAGTATTAATAATTTCAAAATGTGCTTCTCTTTCTCTTTCTTTGTCTTTCCCTGTATCTCTCCACCTCTGTCATTGTGCCTCTCTTTCTTTTTTCTGCTTTTTTTCCATCATACCGTCTGTTTCTGTTTCCTGTCTCTCTTTAGGTCTCTGGATCTTTTCAATTCTCTGTTATAGTCAGTCTATTTTTGTCCTACGACTTTTTCTTTAATATGTAAAGAAATCCATTTGTAAGTTGATAGTTAAAGCTTTGGAACCACCATCCTTACGTGGTTTTGATTCTTGACTCTGCTCCTTGTATCTTGGAAAAAATTATTTAAACTGACCAAGACTCTATTTTTGCATCTGTAAAATGTGACTATTATAATAATTAAACAGATAACATTTTATGTGCATACTTGGCATTTAAGAAATGTCCAGTTACTACTGTTGGGTACATATTTATTTGTGTAGTTTTACATACTCTCTTGATTATTTTCTTAGGAGAAATTTCTGGGGAGAGAATTGCTTAGTTACATGGCACACTTTCTTTTTGACATATATTGCCAAATTGCCCTCTGAAAACATTGGGTCTATTTACATTATACCCTCAATATTGAAGAATGCTCACCACCCTGGCCACGTTATGGGTTATTATTCTATTAAGTACTTCCTAACAAAAATTAATATGTTCGTTTTTAGTTTATTGTTCTTTGATCAATAGTGAGGTTGAACTTTTTTATACTCTTTAATGAATTGTAGGTTCATATACTTTTCACATTTGTTCATTGAGAATTTGTCTTTTTCTCATTAGTGTGTTAGAATTCCTTATATGCACACACAGTTACAATACTAGCCCATTGTTATATCTGTTGTAAATATTTCACACTTTGTAATTTTATTATGGGCACGTTTTTGGTTTAGGGATGTTTTAAACATCATGCATACAATGCATCAGTTTTTTATGATTTTTGCCTTTTTCAGACTGTTATGAAATACTTTTCTTCTCTTCAGAAATGCCTGTTGCTTTCCTCTTTTTACTATTAGTCAAGTCTTTATTAATACATTTTTACTTAGTCTTCTGTGGTGTCAAAACACAGATAATATAAAATCTTGGTTAAACGTGATTGTACTCTATCTATGTTACAAAACAGGCTACATGTAAACTTATTTATTAACAATGAAACCTAGTATTTTTGAACTTATTTGACATTCTGTGCCTGCTGTCTGAAAGTTTGAACATTCTATTCAGTAACACAAAACATTACAGAAATTACTTGATGAAAACTTGGCAAAAATTACTTTGTGTTACAATAGTCTGTTCTTTTCCACTGTTGGTTGTATTGCTTTTCTGGCATGACAAAAGAGCCTTTGCAACTTCTCTGAGCAAATATCATTTGTTGCTTTCTAGGTAGTCTAGAATCTTACTTGGTCTGCGTAGTTAAGCTCAGCATTATTATTGTTTTGTGAACTCTAGCGCGAGAGGGGCCATTTTCTTTTCTCTGTTACTGTGGCCTCCCAATATCATCATAGCCCTCACAGACTCATAGCCCATTCACTCCCTACTCTTATTTCCATCAGCTTACTTCCTATATGTTCCATATCATTCTTTGAATTATTAGGCCACCAAACAATCTTTGAAGAAATCATCAAAGAAGAATCTTGCTTCTTTGGGGAAGATTCATTTAGGTGTACTTGTCTCATCACTCATCGATGGCCCTGTTCTCTCAAGGGCATAGTGTAGGAATGTTACATCATTTTTATCTTTTACTTGTTTTCATTGGCTTGGAAAACGGTTTGGTGATCCTAGATAAATTTATGTTTTTTATTCTTTCATTTAAATCTTATATAGTATGTATTACTTATTTCACTTTACAGTGTAGTTTGTTTAGTAACTCTTCTTTTTCTTCCCAACTATTAAAATAATTTGAATTGTTAAAATACAAACCTGCTGTCCAGAGGCCACATGCAGATTATTTGAGGACTGTTTTGCTTATTTGTGGTGTTGGATATGGTGAAAAACATGCACACACTTTTTTCTTTTGCTCATTATACTTTGTTAGAGTTCGTGTATTTATTGTGTGGCCCAAGACAACTCTTATTTTTCCAGTGTACAGCAGAAAAGAAAAAGGATTAGACACCTCTGATTATATTATGTTCACCTCTGTTCAACCTACACTTTTTTTCTTTAAAACTGCATTATATGTTTGATTTCAGGAGCAAGAACTAGAAGTGCTGAATTGAGGTTAGGGTAGGTGGGTAGAGGCTCATACATTGCAAAAGCAATAGTGTGGTTTGTGTCGGTTAATAATGAAATTTCTGACATTAGGTGCCTTATAAATATTTCACCTAATTTGAGTTCATTTTGATTTCGTGCTTCTATTACTTTTTCCAAATGATGAAATTGCCCATCTTTTCCAAACTATTTCTTCTCTGCCATCATCACTGCTGTCTTGCCGACCACAAGATTTGCGTGTATGTTACTATGAATTTCTCTCTTCTCATTTTCTAGAGTATTGCATTTCTCCTGGCAGCTCAGAGCCAAATTTACTGTTCAACTATAACTACATAGGTCTTTATTACATGCATATTTTCTGATCTCCTTTTCGCTTTTTCATTCCATGAATGTATTTTCTTGTATCCTGTGCAAAAAGCAGGATATAAATTGCCAAATTAAAAAAAAAGGTTATTATGTCTATTGTATACCCCTAAATTAATATCATATTTTCCTCTGCATTTACTTAATTGACCACAGCTTAGCTTATTTTTCCAATAATGGCAGAGGAATTTACCATGTTATATCCATATTTAATTGATACACGTTATGGCCAACTCTTAACTCGGGAACTTGAACCACTGGCAAAGGGGTTTCTGGGCAGTAATTTATCCATTCTACACACCTTATTAAATAACATAGCACACAAGAGAGGCACAGGCTGTGCACCAGTGATACAACACACAACCACTTCTGTTCTCACCAAGCTCACAGTCTAAAGTGGAATCCAGACAACATACACTTAAAATACTTCAACAAGTGTTGTGATACAAGTATTGAGTGGGGGTGGTGGAAGGGTCTGAGAACAGTGTTAGTAAATGTGCAGAAGTGAGAAAGTGAAGGTAATCAACACCTTGTAACTAGTTGACCGAGGCTGATAACACATCATTTGAGAAGGTGAGTCTGTAAAGATTAATCTACCAAAAAAGACATTACAAGTCTGGTGGAAGGCTTTATTCTAAGAGTGACAGGCAACCACCTGAGACTTTAAGCAGATGCAAAGAGTGACATTGTCAGAGGTTACCACTCTTTGGCTTGCTCAAGGGCATGGAAATGTATTCCCGGGTCTGCCCCACTCTATTTCCTTGGCCTCCTATACCCCAGCCTCTCTGTTGTTTGCTGATGAGGAAGGAGGTGTTTTGCTAAAGTTCATATGAACAACTGAGCAGAACTTGAGTTAAGACACAGGTCTCCTAATTCATAGGAGCGCTTTTATGCCTATGACTCCTGCTTGGAATAGACTAGGTCTGAGGCATTCAGGAGAAAGGGAGAATAAAGATGAGGCTCAGGGATAGGACACTGAAGTGCACAATGAAGGGAGTCTCCAGGTAGCAAAGTGACCCTGAGTCAGCAGGGTCTGTGACTTCCATACTGGTTGTCAGATAGGTCTGTTGGTTTTACATTCTGACTCCAGATACTATCATTCAGGAGGCTTATTATCATTTCAAGGGACTTGTCTGTAGAATATCATTCATTCATTTAAAATAAATATATTGAGCTCTTACTATGTACTAGCAATTATGTTAAGTACTGAGGACACAAAGGAAAGAACACAGTCCCTTTTTTCATCGGGCTCTGATAGAAGAAACAGCATGTAAATAAGTGAATGACACAACATGGTAAGTGGAGAAACAGGATGAAAATGGTTTCTGGTATGTTGGAGGTCATGTTACCGGAATTTTTCTTCAGTAGGTCCTTGGTCTTGGGGAATTCGAAGAATGAACCCGTGGACCACAGATAAGTGGTAAGATAGGATTTTATTAGACAGAAAGTAATACAGAAGGAATAAAAAGCACCAGAGCTTCTGGCAAAGGGGAAGACCCAAGTTGGAAGTCTCCCACATGGATCCTTTGTCTAAGGGTATATATTACATTTTGGCCAGGACCTGGTAGGTGGAAAAACATCAAACTTAATCAGTGTGTTAACAAATAAATGAATGCAGTCCCTCCCTTGGGGCAAAGTTATTAGGTCTTTGTAGTGTATGTCGTAGGGAAGAGACTTAGGGTGTGATCTCCCTAGTTAAGGTCTAGCTACCAAAAATGTTTCAGGCTGCTTTGTTTGTGGCCTTGCTGGAGTTAAGAGAGTGTGGCCTAAATGATGCAGCCTGTTTGTGCCTGGAGATGGAAGTGTGATTTCTGAACTCACCTGAGCCTGAAAAACAGGGGTTCCCTGTCTAGCCATGAGTGGGAAAATCCTATACAATGTAATATTCCATAAATGTCCCTCATTTGTAAAATGTAATAATTTGGTTGTTTAAATTGTTTTTGGGAAATCGAGTCTTTGTCAAAGAATAAGATTCTAGCCTTTTAAACCTTCTAATTATCAGTTTAGCCAAGGGAATAATTAACTTCATAGTTAAACTGTGATTGTGTTTTGTGAAAAGTTTTTTTGAGACTAAGATAAATTAGGCAGAAGGGAAAATGACATTGTGTAAGAAAAGAATCTTGTGTGGTAAATTTTTTCCTGAAACAGAATAGTTATTTAAGAAAGTGATAGTCAGGGCAGTCCAGAAGTTTTACAATGTTTGTAAATTATCTGTGAAAGATTGGATAAGTTTCATAAAAGGAAATTTGTGAAAGAATTTGCATGTGATCCAGGTGACTATGTATTTCCTTTAGAATCTTTTGGCTTGTAATCTTGTTTAAGTAAATGTTTTAAGCCTTTGATATTTGACAAATCTTCCAAAATCAAAACTCTAGATTTGGTCTTTATGAAATTAAGACTTACCACTGAAGGTCTGAGAAAGACATGTTAGGCTTATTTGGTATGTTAAAAATGCATAGGAAATATTGTCAAATATGTAGTGGTGGTGAATTCATATTTATATATGTATGTTCCAATTTTATAAAATATTGGTCTATTTTAGTATATATTTCCAGTAATAATTTTAATTTATCTCAGAAAGTGTTTTTTGTAACTGGTTGAGTCGAAAGTTTATCCTTTAAGAGAAATATTAGGAAAGGCTGGTGAATTCTCTCAAATTTCATCAGATATCTGATGTCTTTGGAAATTAAATACCATCAGGCTAAAAGCAAACTTCTAGGGCTTTATTAGAAAGATAACATGTCCATGAGTATTGCTAACCTAACTGGAACTAAGCTGATTTGTTATGGCTTTTTGTTTGAAACATTGCTGATTCTTTCTATGTTCTATTTTCCAGAAGTCAAGAAAACAATTTTCCATTTCTTGAGCTATTTGTAGCTTTCAGCAATGTATGTATTTCTAATTATAGGCAGAATTTGAAACATTTTTTTCTCTCTCCTTGATTTCTCTGGAATTCAAAAAACATTTGTAAGTATTCTTAATTTCTGACAATACAGTTATTTGCATAAGTTCAATAAGAATCTGTTTTGTTCTATAAAGACATGATGAAGGCACTGGTTATTTTACCAAGGTTTTACCTAGAATAGCATTTTCAGCGGTGTCCAGGCTGTGTTAGGCAATTACGGTTGACTTTATAAGCCCATTGGAAAGACTAGCTGAATACCTCACCAATAACATTTCCTGATCTACAGTGAGTAAAGAAGATCACTTTCTGACAGGTATAGGAACCACAATTTGCTTGAGGACATCAAGAGTAGAGAAATTTACTAAATGCATGCAGGTATCTAACAGCACAGATGAAAACAGCCTTCATGGAAGGCTTTCAAGTCTAAACTTTTATTCCTTATAAAAGGTTCCAGCAAAACCAATTTTAAAGAAAAGCCTAGATGGCTAACAATTATTCTTGTTGAACTTTATGCAAATAATCAGATCCAGTATACTGAAAATACAGTTTATTTTGTAATTGAATTAGTTCTGCTATAATTTGTTTTTAGTGAAGTGAGAAACTAGAGAGAGAAAAATGGTTCCAAAGGGGAATAAACTGTGACACACCTGTACTAGATTACAGCCTTGTCTGCAATGTCAGCTCATAAAATGAGATACACCTGTTTTACTAAACTGATTGGCTAAATGGGACTGAGAGACTGGCCAAAGAATATAGAATTTTACATAGTATTTATATTTTCTCTGAAGTCTTAAGGCTCAATAAAAGTCTCCTATTGGCCACACTGGAAAAATTTGTGCAGTATTTAATGTTATCTGCAGTGTCTATATAGATACCTCAGGAAAAATTGGAACCTGAATGAGAATTTCCCAGTAAATGGTGTGACCATAACACCAGCCTTATAAGTGGTCCCACATCCAACTGGTGTTCAGGAGTATTCACATGAATGGTCCAGAACTTTGGATCAGTTCTGTAGGAACTCTTCAAATGAGGTATTATCTTAGACACAAAGTCTATGGTAACCAGTTTGATAAAAATATTTCAACTGTGCTAAGTCTATAAATAATACTAATGTTCTCATTGTGTGAACCTTAGCCTTGAAATCCAGAACTTGCAGATATTTGTGACTGCTAAATGGTTTCATTCTCTTACACTGAACCCAACCTTGACTTCATCCTTATCAGTATAAGGGAGCTAGAAAGCCTAAAAAACATATGCAAGGTGACTGAGGTGATGCAGAAGCCAGATGAAAACCCTGAGAATTTCTACGAAAGACTGTGAGAAACATACTGTCTGGCCAAACCACTGTATGAAGTTGCAGATGAGGGAAAGAATGGGTAAATTGAGGAGAAATCTGGTCAACCAAAAGCCTTTAAGATGCTTTTGCAGGCATGCCTTTGTACTAGGCCTCCCTGACCAGCCCAAGCCTTTTGAACTGTACTTATCAGGAAAAAAAAAAGAACAGCTAGGGGAGTGCTCATCCATAATGTAGCATCCTGGCAGGACCAGTTTCTTATCTCTCTAAGAAACTTTATGGGGTCTCCAAAGGATGGCCCCCATGTTTAAGAACTCTTGTAGCTACAGCCATGCTGATAAGCAAGAGGCTGATAAGTTGACTTTGGGACAAAACTTTAAAAGATCACCCATATGGCCTGTCTAACAAGGGTACAAGTGAACTTTTCTAGAACTAGAGTATAAATGTTTTAACACAATAACTAAATGACACAAAGTCTATGGTAACCAGTTTGATAAAAATATTTCAAATTGTATATGAAAACACTACACTGTACCCCATGTTTGCATTAATGTATACAGCTATCATTTAATAATAAAAAAAAGAGTCTGGGTACCACACACAGTGGTAGCTCTTATGAATACCAATGGGTATCATTGGTCAACCAACTCATGCCTCACTGAATATCAGAGCTTACTGTATAAAAATCCAAGGTTGGTTATAGAAGTTGTACATAGGAGGCTATGCACACAGGACAGAGGCAGAAGAAAATTAAGTGGCTTCTGGGGAGATACTTTTACATTCCCCTGTTGTCCACCCATGCCAAGAATGTCAGCCAGCAGTGTGTGGCATGCAACCAGCACACTGCTAGACAGGGACCATCCCTGCCACATGAAATTCAGTCCTACAGTGAAGCCCCTTTTTAAGATGTGGAAATTGACTATACTGAGTTGTCCAGATATGGAGGAAATTAGTCCTTACTAATTCTGGTCTGCATATACTCAGAGTAGGTGGAAGCCTTATCCACCAGGCCTGAAGTAGTAAAAGTGTTTCTTATAGAAATCACCCCATGGTTTAGGTTGCCACTCTGGTTTATATTTGACAGTGGGCTAACCTTCATAGCAGAAATAGTGCAAATGATAGCTAAAGCTTTGATTATCACCTGGAAACTATATGTGACATATAGGCCTCAAAGCATGGACAGGGTATCGTTCATGAACAGGGCCATAAGAGCAGAAATTGGTAAACTATGCCAGGAAGCAAAGCTTAATTGGATACAGGCCTCCATCAATCCTCTGCAATTTAGCAGCAACTACTAAAAGAATTGGGAGAGACTGAACAGGCAGTTAGAAGCCATAGGAAGATCTCCACTCTAGTGATTAACCATGTTCTGTTTATAGTCTTTTTTTCCCTGCACATTCTTTCTCTCTGGAGGATCAAAAGGATCAAATCTAGGTCAAGAGTCAGAACACAGTCCCCCTCAAACTAACGTAGAAGAGAGTCTATGCCATCGTCCCGACCACACACACGCAAGCGAAGGTGAAAGGGATGCTCGCTTGGATTCCTCACAGCTGTCTGAAGAGAGCTTCACTGCCCCATGGGAAGCAAAGATAACTTTTAAAACAGTCAACATGCCCTGCTCCAGCCACATCCTGCGAGCTGGCAGGTCAATGCATGGCTGAAGTCTGAGGAAGTGCCTCATGAGACTTGTCTTAATTGGACTTTGGACTTTGATAAAAGGGGAGGAGGGCTGTGACCTGTGCACCACTAAGATAGGACAAAATGTGACTCCTTTATAGCTTTTATGAATGCAAAGACACCCACAGGGAGACTGCACTCATAATCACACACAGTACTCAATATGTGACACAGGGAAAAGTGAAAACTCAAATGTATATTAGCTCCCCACCACAGTACAATTAAAGTCTGGGTAAAGAACCTGAGAGGAGTCACAGTTCCTGAAATCTGAATACTGGTCCAGACCAAGGAAATAGAAAAGCCCAGCCAGTTGACTCTGAAATTTTATGCCTGCAGCACCATGGAAAGTTGCTGCAGCAGAGGGAGCTGGGAAAGAAACTATAGACAGATCAGAAATACCTCTATGGCTTACATTTTGTAGAAAAGTCATGTAAAGTGGAATGTGAAAAGTGGTTAATAATGGTTCCTGCAGAAGCAAGCTGATATTGAGACCCCAAATTAAAATATATATGAGTTCTCAAAAGGGGGGAGTGAGAGAGGATACCTGGGAAGGGTGAGTTCTAGGAGAACAGAGGTCTTCTCAAGGAGACCCCCAAGAATATACCTCCAAGGTCCTTTCCATGGTGACTCAGCCCTTAGAAATTTTTAGACTTACCTTCCTGGGACCTGGAAATTTTCACTTCTGTGGTGGCTGGAACAGCTTCTTCTACTTGATTCAAATTGACCAATGAGAAGAGTACCCATGGGTCAAAACTTTTCAAATGGAGATAAAAGGAGAAAGACTAAGCGGGTCAGGGAGCATGGCCATTTTGAATTCTTCTATGCCATTTGCTCTGCTGGCTGAAATAAAGCCCTTCCTCCTTTATTTATTTATTTTTTTATTAAATCATAGCTGTGTACATTAATGCAATCATGGGGTAGAGTGTGCTGGTTTTATATACAATTTGAAATATTTTCGCCAAACTGGTTAACATAGCCTTCATGGCATTTTCTTAGTTATTGTGTTAAGACATTTATATTCTAAATTTAAATAAAAAAAAAAGAAAGGAAGAAAGATTCACATGCACCCTTGTAAGATGGACCAGAGATGTGGTCCCACTAATCATCCTCCCTCTACCCATCCTCTCCCCTTATCTCCTTTTCTTCTCCCCCTTCCCCAAAAGCCCTTCCTCTTATAAACATGGTGCTTAGCTACTCTTTCTCTCCACTGGGCCTCATGTTCCTGCAACATTTCTTTCTTTGGATGTCACACCATTCTCTCACTCATTTCCCCATCTTCCCTTCCTTTTAATAATAAACTTATAGTCTCATAATCTTGGCCTAGAGAAATTCTCTTCTTGCCTCTTCCCACCAGCAGTACCTACAAGCAACTGAGGACTTCTAAGTCTATTAGAATTAAGAATTCTTATTAAACAGTGCTATCCTCGGGAGTCAGACTCACAGAGGGAGAAGCTGTTTCTCCAGAGCAGCAAGTCATAGTTCTGAAATATTCCTCCAAGCAGGACCTGGAGGGAGATAAATATACTACCACTTTTCTCCTCTACCTAATCATCCATATTTGTAAAAGGCAAGGAGGCTTGAAAAATATGGTTCTTGGTAAGACACATCAGAGCAGGGGATAAGCAGGAAATTGATCTGAAATGATTTACATAAGGGAATGTTACAGAATACAAATACAAAGAAATATTGGAATACATTAACATAAGAGAAAAATATAAAAGAAGGTAGATGATGGATCAAAATGATATAATATGTAATTAACAAAGAGAAAATAGAAGTAAACAAATCATTGAAGATGTGATATAGGCAAAACCCTGAAATCCTTGCAATGAAGAGCGTATTTGTTATTGTGGGGACCACCAGCTTTGACGACCTGATTGTGTGTGTCATTGCACGACTGTCTGCAAATAATCCAGAGCCTCGGTTACAGCCAACTTATCCTCCAAATTGAGAGAGGAATGGTGGCACCTGAACCGTTCCATACTGAGTCATTTACTCTGGATGTTTATAGGTACAAGGATTTGGTAAAAGAAGACCTTCGGAAGGCAGATCTTGTCATTAGTCACGCAGGGGCAGGAACCTGTTTAGAGTGTCTGGAAAAAGGAAAGCCACTTGTGGTGGTTGTAAACTAAAAGTTGATGAACAATCATCAACTGGAATTGGCAAAGCAGCTACACAAAGAAGGTCATCTCTTCTACTGTACCTTCAGCACGCTTCCTGGGCTGTTACAGTCAATGGACTTATCAACACTGAAATGTTATCCTCCTGGCAAGCCAGAAAAATTTTCTGCACTTTTGGATAAAGTTGTTGGATTATAAAAATAAACACTAAGCTCTCAACACTTTAAAAACACCCCCCAAATCCAACCTATGGAATGTGGTTAAATCAAATTAAACATTTATTTGCAGAATAATATAAGTTAATAAACTTCCT
>CAUYQV010085037.1:0-15560 GCA_963574575.1 Galagoides demidoff | reverse complement strand
TAACATTAAGAACATTTGTTATTTATAGGAGAAAGTAAAAATATTAACATTTAATAAAAGTTTATGAGAAGTTGACTCCAACCCTCGAAAATGACTTTAAGGGGATTGAGACTTCAACGGAAGAAGCAATTACAGCTGCAGTGGAGGTAGCACGAGAATTAGAAGTGGAGACTGAGGATATGACTGAATTGCTGCAACCTCATGGTCAAACTTGATGGGGAGTTGATTATTATGGATAAGCAAAGAAAGTGATTTTTTAAATTAAATCATAGACGTGTACAGTCATGGGGTACAGTGTGCTGTCTTTATATACAATTTGAAATATTTTCATCAAGCTGGTTAACATAGACTTCATGTTATTTCTTAGTTATTGTGTTAAGACATTTATATTCTACATTTAGAAAGATTCACATGCACTTTTATAAGATGAACCATAGGCTAATCACCAATCACCCTCCCTCCACCCATCCTCCCCGCTCCCCTAGAAAGTGTTAAGACATTTATATTCTACATTTAGAAAGATTCACATGTACCCTTATAAGATGAACCATAGACGTGATCCCACCAATCACCCTCCCTCCACCCTCCCTCCACCCTCCCCTAGAAAGTGATTTCTTGAGATGAAATCTGCTCCTGATAAAGATGCTGTGACATTGTTGACATGGCAACAAAGGATTTAGAATACTACATACACTTAGTGGACAAAGCAGTGGCGGGGTGGAGAGGTTTACCTCCAATTTGAAAGAAGTTCTACTGTGAGTAAAATGCTATCAAATAGCATTGCATACTAGAGAAATCGATCACAGAAGGAGAAGTCGATTGATGCAGCAAAACTCATTGTTGTCTTACTTTTAAAAATTGCCACAGTCACGTGATAAGTCAGCAGCCACCAACATTAAGGTAATACCCTCTACCAATAAAAAGAATATGACTCAAATGCTTAAGGTGATGGATATCTAATTATCCCGATTTGATTATTACAGATTGTATATATGTATTGAAATATCACATTTTATCCCACAATTACTATATATAATTGTTATGTGTCAGTTACAAACAATAAAGGCAAAAATAAAAAAGATTATAACTCACTGAAAGCTCAGATGAATGTTAGCACTTATTAGCAATGAAGTTTTTAATGAAGGTATATACATTTTTTTTAGACATAATACTATCACACACTTAGTAGAATACAGTGTGGTATAAACATGACTTTTATTTTATTTAATTCATATACATATATAAATTAGAGACAGAGTCTCACTTTGTCACCCTCAGTAGTGGCATCACAGCTCACAGCAACCTCCAGCTCTTAGGCTTAAGTGATTCCCTTGCCGCAGCCTCCCAAGTAGGAGGACTACAGGCACCTGCCACAATGCCTGGCTATTTTTTTGTTGTAATTGTCGTTGTTGTTTAGCAGGCCTGGGCCAGATTAGAACCCACTAACCCCAGTGTATGTGGCCAGCTCCCTAACCACTCAGCTACGGGTGCCAAGCCTAAACATGACATTTATATGCACTGGGAAACCAAAACATTCATGTGACTTGTTGCACATGTAAATAAAGTAAATTGCAACATTTACTTTATTGTGGTGGTTTGAAACCAAACCCACAATCTCCCAGGTATGTCTATACATAAAGAATACCTACAAATCAGTAACAAAAAGACAAATAACCCAGTAAAAATTAAACTACAAATTGAGCAGATACTTTCTAAACACATAAATGTGAAGTACTCATTACTCATCAGGAAAATGCAAATTAGAAACCATATGCATTGATACCTCACAACTCCCAGGATGGCTCTAATTAAAACGACAGACGATGCGAAAAGTGCAATCAAGTGGATGTGCAAAAGTGGAGCTTTATTGCTGGTAGGCCAGCAAAATGGTACAACCACTTTGGGCAACATTTTATCTGTTCTCCAACTGTTATGACTATACATACCCTGTGACTTACCAATTGAAGTCTTAGATCTTTATCTGAAAGAAGGAAAACATGCTCACAAAACATTCATTCAACAAGGTTTACAACAGTTTTATTCTCGGTAGCAAGAAACTGTAAACAACTGAAATGTCCATCAACAGGTGACTGGGTAAACAATTGGTGGTGCATTCATATAATGGAGTGTTACTAATAATTTTAAAAAGTCTGATATACACAAAAATCTGATTGAACCTCAAAAAGATGTATGCCAGACATGAAAATGGACTCACTTTCTTTGTGAGTCCATTTGTGTGAAGCTGTAGAACTTGCAAAAAATAATCTATGGTGATAAGATCAGGCCAATGGCTTTCCCATGGGTGGGTATGAGGGTGAGGGTTTGGGGATGGGAGGAGATTGATGGCAAAAGGTCTGAGAAGCTGTCTGGGGTGATGGAGATTTTATATCTTAAGTGGGATACTGATCACAGAATATAGTGGCTACTATGGTGCTCTGCTCAGATGCATTCTTCAGGACTGACATACCCATGCCCTGGCTGCTGGGAATATCAGCCAGAGTAATCCCCACCTGCATTCCTCACTGGGCACTGCCCTTGACTGTAAAAAATAACCTTGCTCAGCCAGCTCCCCTGCAGGGACTGAGCCCTGGCTACCTAGTGACTATCCAGTGCAGGATTCCAAGTCCTGCCTCCTTGTCTCCTTCTGAGACACTCTGAAGGGCTATTCTTTCTCTTCATAGGATTAGCTAGTAGGGGTGTCCAACCTTTTTTCCTTTTGCTGTAAATTGGAAGAGTAAGAGTTGTCTTGGGCCACACGTTAAACACACAAACACTCACAAAATGTGATGAGCATTAAAGAAAGGTCTGTGCATACTTTTTGCCATATCTGACACCACAGATAAACAGCCCTCAAATAATCTGCATATGGCCTGCAGGCCACAGGTTAGACACCCCTTATTAAGGCCTTATTTGCAACAACATTGTGGGTTTCCCTCTTCCCAGTCCTCTCTTCTTCATTTCTTTATAGGCTGATCATTGATAGCCCTTCCAATAAACTTTCTATACTTAGTTTTCCATTTTAGCATTTGTTTCCAGAAAATGTAAGCGTTCGTAGGATGCAGACTTTAAAATGGGATTTTGGAACTGGATAAATGCCCAAAGGGCTCTCAATGAGATCCCACCTCTAGTGGGAGAGGAACAGTCCTACCCGGGTGTGTGGTGTGATTGTTACAACGTGTCCCAGTGGTGGATGTGGGCGGAATGTTGTTGGGAGGGATGCATTGAGTGGGATGAGCAAAATCAAAACCACAAAGACTGTGGCATTGAGTGGCTGCAGTTGCATGTGTAGATTCATTGCAGAAAGATGATTGACTTGGGATGATTAACCTCCAATTCAAGGCAAAGTAGGAAGGCTAGAGGACATCCTAGGCAGCATTTAAGGAAACTTGCTTCTGCAGACAGTATGAATGATCAGGTATAGAATTTAACCTTAAGAAACGGAGCTTCAGAGAAGTTTGACTTCTCGGCCTGGCAGTTCTCCTTTTCAGGAACCAGAACTCTACTTCAGGGGAAAAGGACTCTGAAACTTGAGGCTGGGCTACCTGTTGAAAATCCTCAGCTCCTAAGTAATGTTGAATCCACTTGGCTGTAAGTGGCACACTCCCACTTGTTATAAAATAGCATGTCTCTTCTTGCTTAAAGATCATGCAGAAATCACAAGTGAAATACCCACCTTACAAGGCAATGTTTGTCCCTACACAGGGTCTCACCCCACTTCTACGCTGTTGTCTTCACTGTCAAAAATGCCAGTAACAAGGGTCAAAGTTAGGATCTAGGTAAAGAGCAGTGGTAGGATCCTGAAATGTTTGCACGTATCTGGGTGCTGAGTATGCAGGAGCAAAATAAGCAGAACATAAAGTTGGGTAAAGGAGATATTGATATGGGAAACTCTTTATTGATCCAGGATTTAACAGCCCAAGGATCCTGGGGGCAGGGCAATGCATTGCTAGAATGGCCATTGGAATACTGAGAAAAGTGATAATCTCCTCCCTGATGCCAGGAAAGTCAGGGAGGAAAGAGTCAAAGCCTCTAAGAAGAGGATATTCTAGACCGCGTATCTTTTGAAAGGCCAAAAATCTCACCCACTGACCGGGTTTGGGAGGAGATACTAGAGAATGTGCTAGTGAGTGTGCACTGGGATCACAGCTCAGTGGTGATTTTTTTCAGAGAGCAGGGCTTCCCACAAGAGATGCTAATGCAGAACTGAGCTCTGGATGCAAAGAGAACGATAGGGCCCCCAAATAGTAGAGGCCAGGTGGCAGCACTTAGCCATCAGAATTAAGATGGGTATAATTATTACAATAAAGGCAGAGTGATGGTCTGATCAAGAAGGGTGGACCAACAGATAGATGGAGGTGACTGAGAGAATACAGTGCTCCTAGGGCTGAGAGAGCTGGGCAACCAACAGAAGCATTATTTAATGCATACTATAAAAAGAAATCAAGAATGAGTGGTCAGGAGCCTGTGTACAGCAGCCCCAGTGAAATTTCAAGATTCTTGGATATTCTCAGACCTGGAACTCACTGACTGAAATATGGGCCAGGTCCCTAGGAGGAGCAATTTTGCAAGGTCACAACATGAATACCCAGTAGTAATTTTTCCAGTCCTTCCTAATAATGGCCATTTATTTAGAAAATTGCTGGACAACCTAGGGTCTTGACCTAGGGCATTAACATTATGCTCAGGCCAAAGCAACCATGGCCTACCTGTTAGAATTAGGGTGTTGGGTGCCAGATAATAATTATGGCCCTGAACCTGGTTCAGATAAATAGGAGCTCCTTGGGCCCTGGGAACCATGCAGTATCATTTTCCTAGTCCCTAAACCTGTAATTGGAATTGTCATACATGGTAATTGGCATAACCCTAGCTCCCCACCCAAACTCCACTTTCTAGCTTAAAGCATTGTTGCTCCATGAAGAGTTGCTTGGGTGCAAATCCTTTGGCCCATCCCAATCTTAGCTATTTTGAATAACTGCTTAATCATCTAGATGTGGTCCTGAGACCATATCTAACCTGATTCTGGTCCAGCAGGATAGTCTCACATGCCTCCAGGGGAGACAGTATACCCTTCAGCCCAACAGTCTAAACTTCCTATCAAAGGTAACCCACACTTGGTGTGTTTTTCATTTTTGCTCAAAGAGATATTAAAATGTGAGAAATGATATTGTACCTTTAGATCAAGGCTTAAAACATAGAAGAAACAGATCCTGTCTTCCATCAATGCAAGTGAAATCCAAATAAACATGTTCTATATGACACAACAATAAAAAGTAGGAACACATAGTTACTTGGAGATGAAAATGATAACAGATTTGGTTTTTTATGACTACTATCAATAAACAATATTAGCTATAGTTCCTGGAGCAATTAACTATGCACCAAGAAAATTGACATTTGCTCTCACATCCAAATCCAGGGGAAACCCTATGAGATGAATGGTATGCCTATTTTATAAAGAAGGAAACTGAGGCTGAGCCAGCTGAGAGAAATGATCCAAAGTCACAAAACTTGTGAGTAGCAGTCAGAATTCCAGCCTGTTCTGCTGATAGCGGAGTCAGGGCTGTTCTGCCACACCACACTGCACCCTGATTGCGGAGATTTGTAGCCCAAGCACCATGGAGAAATCGCTTGGCTTCCAGCAACTGGGCTTAAGAAAATATGCCTTTTCTTTCATGTTTCTGAAGACAGAATCCGTCATAAAGGGCATTCCTTTAAGACCTTCTGCTTTGAAGTGATAAAAGCTAGATTGAAGGAAGGCTCCCAGGCCTCTGATCAGGGCTCACCCCTGCCCTGGGAGCCAGGAAATGTGATTTCTTCTGCCATCCCCTTCACTGATGGCATTTGCTCTGCTTCTTGGGTTTTCAGTGATTTTTTTTTTTCCTTAAGAAAAGAAGATAGCTTGGGTTAATTTCCAGTTCTCCACAATTTGTCTGTACTGAGCGGGAAGAGTGTTGAGTGGGAAAGGGCTTCATTGTCCACGAGGGCCTCACAGCTCTTCAACACCCACCACTTCTGCCTCATGTCAAAGGAAGGCAGATCAGTTTATTAAATAGCTGTCAAAGCGAATGAGCAAGCACCGAGAACACACAGAGGAGAGATTGGATTAGAGGGAGAGGACATGCCACACTAAACAAGGGCACAGATTTATGGCCTTGGCCATGCAGCCTCAGAAATGATGCCTGAAGTAGATATGTGTAGCGGGGCAGCTGGGCCAAGGAAGCGAATTGTGATATTCAGAGGGGAGAACAGAGGCGCAGTTACTTCCAGAGAGAAGCCTCTCCTTCCCAGGACTTGGAGCACCTGTGAGAAGCACTCAAGCAGGGATATGCCAGTCATTACTAATTTGGTCAATGGCACCCCTTTCTGCTAGAGTATAAGCTTGCCCAGTAGGGGCTGGTTGAGCTTATTCACTTCTTTTTTCTTTTTTTTTTTTTTAAAGACAGAGTCTCATGATGTCACCCTCAGTAGAGTGCTGTGGCATCACAGCTCATAGCCACAGCAACCTCAAACTCTTGGACTTAAACAATTCTTTTGCCTCAGCCTCCCAAGTAGCTGGGACTACAGGTGCCTACCACAATGCCTGGCTATTTTTTGGTTGCAGTTGTCATTGTTGTTTAGCTGACCCAGGCTGGGTTCGAACCTGCCAGCCTTGGTGAATGTGGCCAGCTCCCTACCCACTGAGCTACGGGAGTCACCAGCTTATTCACTTGTGGTTCTCACTCAGTGAGACCTGGTATCACAATGAGAAGTGGCTGGAAGATCATTTTGGCTCCATTAAAGTCAACTCCTGGATTGTCCCCAACTTAGTAAGTACAGATAGATAGTGCTTTACTCACCCCAGGGTATTCCCAAATGGGTTCTAATCGACACTTTCATAGATCACCCCTATCTACTCTTCATGGCCTTGTGGGTGCAAAGCCATTTCAACTAAAGAGGGTAAAAAAGTGATAGGTGACTTCTTCTCTGCTGCCTATTACACAGCGTCATTTTAAGAACAGAGGAAAAACATAAAGACCTTGGCATAATGAATTATTACTGAAGGCATTTTGGAAGAACTGCTGGACCAGATTCTTGCCCTGAAGAGACTTAGACTATAACTGAAGAGAAGTGCCCATTGCACTGCCCTCCCACATCTTCCTTTTGTTGGTAATCATCAGGATTCCAGTTCAATGTCCACACCTCACCCTACTGCTCACGTGCTGTGAGGGAGATGCTCCCACTCCTGGCTCTAGGGCTGGGGGCACCTGTACTGCAGTCAGAAGCTGACCAATGTAATATCTGATCACCACAGTAATGCAGTTAAATGGTTACATGATCCAATTTGAGCCAATGAGAAAGAGGAAGGTATGTGCTGAGGGTTTCTTTACTCTCCTGAGAGAGCTTCCAGGATTGTCATTCTTTTCCTCCCTGATTGCTGGAAAGAACACATACCCATTACTTCTTTCTCTGTCTGACTCAATTTCAGATCAGGCTCACTGCATGTATCTGACCAGTGGAAACTAAATCAAAACCCTAGATCAGGCATCCCCAAACTACGGCCCATGGGCCACATGCAACCCACCTAGGACATTTATCTGGCCCACCAGGTGTTTTTGCCGCCACTGCCTGTCCTGCTTAGCAGCCGACTCATCCTGGAGCCCATAGTCCAGCCCTCCAACAGTCTGAGGGACAGTGAATTGGCCCCCTGTTTAGATATAAGGAGTCTGAGAAATGTAACCTCTGGCTTTCTAGCTCCCTCAGTATCAGAAGGTACAAGAAAGGAGTTGGAATTATTGAATGAGCCAATTTGCAGCATCTGCTGTGTTACCTTTATCACTTTAAACCAGCTCATGTTGGATTTTCTGTTATTTAGCAATTATGATAAAAAATACTAATGGTTTTAATCTAAAAGAGCCTTGAATATTGGACAAAGGAGTTCAGAATTTAAGTATGGGTAGTACTTAAGTAGTTGCTACTCTTTGAGTAGTACTATGGTTTGGATCTTTGTTCCCTCCAAACCTCATTTCAAAATTTTATCTTCATTGTTGGAGGTGGAGTCTAAAGGAAGTCATTTGGGCTATGGGGTAGATCCTTCATGAATAAATAGATGCCCTCCCTGGGGATGAGTACCTGAACTGTATTAGTACCTGAGAGAGTTGATTGTTTAAAAAGAAGGCTGAGACCCTGCCCCTTCCTCTCTTGCCATGTGATCTCTGCACATGTGGTCTCCCCTTCACTTTCCACCATGAATAGAAGAAACCTGGGGCCCTCACCAGATGCACATGCTGGCACCATGCTTTTTGTACAGCCTGAAGAACCATGAGCCAGATAAGCCTCTTTTCTTTATAAATTACCCAGTCTCAGGTATTCCTTTATAGCAATGCAAAAGCAACTGAAGCAGGTGGGTAAACAATATTCATGTTTCATGCCTGTTTTCTTTGTTTTTATTTTAGGAAAATGTTAACCACGTAAAGAGACAAACTAGATGAGTATCAGTCAGGGCAACTACTGCAACCCTCTAAGCATGAAAAATGATGTCATGAATGTAGCTAGTTGAGATGGAAACAAACTCTCAGATTTGAGACTTGTCCCAGGGAAGAACTGACGGGACCTGGTGATTAGAATTATTATATTTTTTTATATTAGAAATATTGAGATGCTGATTTAAGCAGAATGAGGGCTTAATTATTGGGATACAGTAGTGTCTGATAGAGCCCAGGGCAGGGAAACTGGGATGCCAGGGCTCCCTGTCTCTCCTCTGTCTTTCCTTTCACCTCTTTGTTCTCCTTTTGTACCCACAGACTGGCTCCCTCTGTATCCTCATGTACCAGGAGGTAAAAAAGGCCAGAGGCAGTGTATGGGTTTCTAGGGAACTCTCCCTCTCTCTTTCTCACTTGGCACTCCCATGGGAGATCCTCTTCTTGACCCATCTGGTGTCTTTGCTGATGCTCAGCCAATCAGTCAGGGCCAAGGAGGAAGAAGGGGAGGCCATTCACATGCACCAGGTTCACCACTATGGATGTGGGAAGGAGGAATGTGAGGTGAATTAACCTTGTGGGCATCAGTCCTCCCTGCACTCAGTGTGATTGGATCTAGATTAGCCAGGGGTGAGTTAGCAAGGGAGAGAGAAAAGTCTATGATGACCCTCAGGCTCCTACTCTGAGTCACTGAGTGGATTTAGCACCATCTCCCTGGTTGGGAGAGTAAGGTGCCCACAGTGGACTTAAATGGGAACATTCAGATATAGAGTACTACCAGGTGGCAGAAGCAGTAGAAGGTTGACATTGCTGAGCATGGCATCAAAGGCTTTGCCCATGTTTTAAATGATCTGAAGATACTTTCAGTGCCTTGAAGACAAGGCCAGCTTGGAGGCAATCAGGTATCTGTGATATTAGGGAAAACCTGAAGCCTAGGGGAGCTCCTAGAGCCGCCCTCAGGAAGAACCACACTCTTTGGGTTCAAACATAGGCCTGATTTCCCAGACCAGACTCAAAAGTGGGGAAGACAGGGTGAGGCAGTGTGGCCTGTTGGCTTTGTGCCTTGCAGAAAGAAAATATGTCAGGTGTAGGCCAAGGCCTGAGACAGGAAACTGTTATCACTTTTAAAATGTTGAGTGATTATAAGCAAAGTGGAGAGCTAGGCCCAGGGGAATGAGAATGGATGACATGTGTTGTTCTGCCCAACACCCACATCAGATGTTTCTGATTGACCCAAGAACTATTTCCCACAGAGCCCCAGAGTGTCCTCAACATAGGCTGTTAGGCAGCTTCAGATGAGTTGCATTTGCCAATCCCCATTCAGGCCATGGCTGTCAAGGGGAGACAGGCAGGTCTGGGTGAATGTGACTGGTCCCTGCTTTTCACAGAAAATTATGAGAGTTGTGAAATAATAAGTGTGACTCTAACACTAACTTCTAGTTCTGATGTGAAGGTGGCTTAACCCTCTAACTGGTGTTGTGGAGATTCACAAAATGTCATTTCATCCTCACAGAACCTCCTGGGGACTGGCTGCTACTGTTAGTGTAACTTCTCCTGCTTACATTGTACCGATGAGGGAATAGAATCCCAAAGAAGAGAAATGTCATATCCAAATTCACTCAGCTGGGACCAGCTCTCTTGGTTTGCCTAGCATTGGATATTCTGACTCCAGGTTAGTGTTCTCTCTAATTTCCTAAAACACTTTGATTGGAGACCCCATTCTTCTAGTGAATTCTTCAGTAAAGAGAACTTTTTCCTCAAGATCTATGTCAGGGGTACTGATTTGGGATCCTGAGACACTGCTATATTCCTTGATCACTTCTAAGAGCTTTGTAATTGAGTCCCTGGGGTTTTCCAGGTATAAGATCATGTCATCTATGAAGAGGGAGAGTTTGACCTCTTTTGTCCCCATTTGGATTCCTTTGATCTCTTTCTCTTGCCTGATTGTGATGGCTAGGACTTCCAACACTAGTGCTTTTTAACACTATGTTAAATAGCATTGGAGACAGTGGGCATCCTTGTCTGGTTCCAGATTTGAGTGGAAATACTTTCAGTTTTACTCCATTCAATTATAATATTGTCTGTGGGTTTGCTGTAGATAGCCTCTATCAGCTTAAGGAATGTTCCATCTAAGCCTGTTTTCTCAAGTGTTTTTTATCATGAAAGGATGCTGGATATTGTCAAAAGCCTTTTCTGCATCAGTTGAAAGAATCATGTGGTCTTTGTTTTTGATTCTATTTATGTGAGTGATGGGTTATATTTATAGATTTGCATATGTTGAACCAAACTCGTATCTCTGGGATAAAACCCATTTGATCATGGTGTATAAACTTTTTAATGGGTTGTTATATTCAGTTTGCTAATATCTTGTTGAATAATTTTGCATTGATATTCATTAATGATATTGGTCTATAGTTTTCTTTTTCGTTGGGTCCTTTCCTGATTTGGGCATCATGGTGATATTTGCTTCATACAATGTGTTGGGGAGGATTCCTTCTTTCTCTATATTTTGGAAAAGCTTATGCATTATAGGAACCAGTTCCTCTTTGAAGATTTGATAGAATTCTGGTGTGAAACCATCTGGTTCAGGGATTTTCTTTTGGGGGAGATTTTATATAATTAATGCTATTTCAGAACTTTGTATTGGTTTAGTCAAGATTTCTAAACTCTTCTGACTGAGTTTTAGAAAGTATTATGCTTACAGATATTGGTCCATCTCCTCTATATTCTTGTATTTCTGGGAATAGAGTTTTTTGTAGTAATTGTTGAGAATCTTTCATATTTCTGTGGCATCTGTTGTTATTTCCCCTTTATCATTTCTGACTGTAGTTATTAGAAATACTATTTTTCTGTTTCTGATTAGTCTAGCCAAAGGTTTATCAATTTTATTAATCTTTTCAATGAACCAACTTTTTGTTACACTGATCTTCTGAATAATTCTTTTGTTTTTAATTTCATTTGGTTCTGCTCTAATTTTGGTTATTTCTTTTCTTCTGCTGGGTTTAGGATTAGATTGTTCTTCCTTTTCCAGTTGCTTGAGATGGCCCATTAGGTTGATTTGCTCTCTTTTTGTTTTCTTCAAGAAGGCATCTGATGTTATAAATTTCACTGTAAGAACTGCCTTTGCAGTATCCCTCAGGTTTTGATAGTTTGTGACTTCTCTATGGTTTTGTTTCAGAAATCTAATGATCTCCTTCCTGATCTCATCTGTGACCCAGCTATCATTCAGCGTAAGGTTATATTTAGTTTCCATGATTTTATTTGAGTATAAAATCTCAAACTCACAAATCAGTTGCCTTCATATATGCCAACAATATTCAAACCAAAAATAAAATAAAAAACTCTATTCCTTTTACAATAGCACAAAAGAAGATGAAATACCTGGGAATATATCTAACAAAAGATGTGAAAGATCTCTCTAAAGAGAATTATAAAATTTTGAGAAAGGAAATAGCATAAAATATCAACAAATGGAAGAACATACCATGCTCATGGCTGGGAAGAATCAAAATTGTTAAAATGTCCATACTACCCAAGGCAATCTATAGATTTAATGCAATCCCCATCAAAGCACCAATGTCATACTTTAAAGACTTGGAAAAAATAGTACTTTAATTCATATGGAACCAGAAAAAAAACCTGAATAATAAATACAGTTCTTAGACATAAAAATAAATCTGGAGGCATCAGGTTGTCAGATTCAGGTTATACTACAAGGCTATAGTGATAATGGTACTGACACAAGAACAGATACATAGATATATGGAATAGGGTAGAGAATCTTAGGATGAACTCAGCCACATATCATCATTTAATCTTTGATAAGCCTAACAAAAACATGCACTGGGAAAAAGAATCTTGATTTAACAAATGGTTCTGGAAGAACTGGTTATCCACATGTATAAGACTGAAACTGGACGTGCACCTCTCACCACTGACAAAAATTGATTCACATTGAATAAAAGATTTAAATTTCAGGCATGAAACAATACAAATTCTAGAAGAGAGTGTGGGAAAAACACTTGAAGATACTGGCCTGCAAAAAAAACTTTATGAGGAAGACCCCCTAGCAATTTCAGCAACACCAAAAATGAATAACTAAAGCTATTAGTTTATCAAGCTAAAAAAGCCTTTGCATGGCTAGGGTACCACTAACAAAGCAAACAGACAGCCTTCAGAATGGGAGAAGATTTTTGCATGTTATGAATCTAACAAAGGCCTGATAACTAGAATCTACAGAGAACTCAAATTAAACAATAAGAAAAGTACAGACAACCCACTCTGTAAGTGGGCAAGAGATTTGAACAAAAATTTCTCCCAGGATAACAGATGAATAGCCAAATAACACATGAAAAAATGTTCATTGTCTTTAATCATCAGAGAAATGCAAATCAAAACCACTCTAACATACCACCTAACTACAGCAAAATTAGCCTATATCACAAAGTCCCCAAACACCAGATGCTGGCATGAATACGGAGAGATACTGCTGGTGGGATTACAAACTAATATAGCCCTTTCGGAGAGAAGTATGGAGAATCCTTAAACATCTAAAAGCAGACCTTCCATTTGACCCTGCAATCCCATTACTAGGTATCTATGCAGAAGAACAAAAATCATTTTACCACAAAGACATTTGCACTAGAATGTTAATTGGTGCTCAATTCATAATTGCCAAGTCATGGAAGCAACCCAAAATGCCCTTCATCAACCCATGAATGGCTCAACAAACTGTAGTATATGTGTACGATGGAATACTATTCAGTTATTAAAAAGATGGAGACTACATCTTTTACATTTACCTGTATGGAGTTAAAATATATTCTTCTTAGTAAAGTATTGCAAGAATGGACAAAAAATATCCATTGCACTCCATACTAATTTGAAATCAATATATAAACAACTACATGCTCATAAGAACAATAAATCACTAATATAGTCCAGTCTGGGGATAGAGGGAAATGGGAGGGAGTGGGGGAAGGTAGGAGGATGACTGGCAGAAGGAGGGACAGCATGAGGCAGGATCTTACCTAATGTGCACATCATAAGAGTGTATAGCATACCACCTGGCTGAGAAGCTCTTCTACAGATGGAACTCTCATACTAATTTGAAAAAAATAAAAATTATAATAAAAAATAAAAATAACAAAAACAAAAAGATCTCTGTCAGGGGATAGTCCTGTAGAGGTTTGCCTCTCCAAGTGGGTTCTGCAGATTAGTCACATCCCCAGGGAGTTGGGCTCAAGTGCAGAATACCCATCCCCATTCCAGACCTGCCAAATCAGAATCTGCACAGGGGATTCATGTGTACAGTATAGTATGAGAAGTTTGACAAGGCACTAAGTGTTCCACTATGGCGAAAAGGGTTCCATAAGCAAACAAGTTTGGAAAACACTGATCTTACCCTATTCCTTTTGCACATTGTGTACTGAAGGTTGGAAGAGTCCTAAAGTAAAGACAAGTTATTTAAGTTTGCTTAAGCCAGTGTTTTCCAAGTTTATTTATTCCTTGTATAAGTGACATTTATCAACATCTCATGGATTGATTGTTTAACAAAAAAGTTTGACGTGCTGCCACAAAATAGCTGAATAAAGCCTTAACTGCTTGTGTGTGTACTAAAAATAGTTGAAAGAAGTGTACCAAAGATCCATCTGTTAATCAATTATTTATCATTACCTTAAAGTGACAGATAGCACTGCCATTTTAAGGAGACTAATGTTGTAAAATGACACACACATCAAAAAAAAGGGGGGGTGATAATTTGATGTGGGAGATATGTTTGACACAGAAGAAAATGAATGAAAGAATAGTTATTTGTTTCATTGAACTATTGTAATTTCTTACATCATAACCTTCCACTCATGACTGTGAAGCATCATAAAATGAGATCAGAGCCTATTTCCCACAGAGTATTTTACACCAGTGATCTCACTTTACCTCTACACCAAACCTATAAGGTATATGAGTACCCTCGTGTGACAGATGAAGAGACCAAAGCTTAGAAATGAGCTAGACCTGAGTACTCAGGAGTCCAACCGTGAACCTTCACATGGTTTACACAGACAACACAGTGGAAGGCTGGGCTCTGGGGAGACCGTGCTGATCTCAGCCCAGAGTCCTGAAGCAAGTGTGAGGGTGCCAGGAGCATCTGAGAGCTGCTGTTACAGAGTGACAGGCTCTCTGGCAAAGCTTCCGGTGTGTGTCTCCTCTCCTGCATGGGCTGCTCTGGTGCCTGGGACATCACACGTCAGACCCTGCAATTAGGCTGCTGCACTTCATCTTCCCCTCACTCCTACCCTCCCCCCCATTAATAGAGAGGAACTACCACTGCCAGGCAGTCAGCCACCCCCACCTGAACGTGACCAAGTAAAATAGATTAATGAACAAAGAAATGAATAGAGAGAATGGAGGGTGGGGAGGGCCACCAGCCAAATTGCCTGTCTTTTAAGCAGCAACTGCTGTTGAAGTAGCTGTCTACAGGGAAGGCCAGACCTAGCCTGGTCTAGTTTGGTGATCACTAATACAATTACTTAATTTTTAAGGGAAACATTTGCCTCCTATAGATAAAGACAGAATAAACTATGAGACTTAAATGCCTCCTTTCAATGAGCTTCAGTCTCAGACTGCAAAACAGAGGCAGCTGGGGAGAGTTGAACTGCGGTAGGCATTGACAACGGCAATGGTGAGAACAGGAATAACCAACAGCGCGTTGCTGGTTCTATTCTAAGAGTCATGTGTGTCTGAACCCATTTAATCTTTGCGTAAACCTTCTGAGGTAAGGGCTTTCCATTTTCCAGATGATTCCCCATCTTCCAGATGATAAAACTGAGGCCCTTCACACAGTTTGTACTTTAGGTTACACCTCTAACACTACTAACACGCACTGGTTAAATGTCTAGAGTAGTGATTTTCCAAGGTCTTAGGTGTACCGTGAAAATTTTTAAAGATTATTAATTAAATCATTTTCAAAAGAAATTCAAAGCACGGCAAGTATATTATTTTTTGACTCTTTTTCTTATCAATATAATTTAAGTGTGCTGTGGAAGTTTAATTATAGGTTGAAATGTGCCATGAGCTAAAGAAGGTTGAAAAACACTGTTGTAG
>CAUYQV010085033.1:0-14389 GCA_963574575.1 Galagoides demidoff | reverse complement strand
CACTATGTTGAATAAGAATGGCAACAGAGGGCAACCTTGTTTGGTTCTAGTTCTAAGTGGAAAAGCTTTCAGTTTAACTCCATTCAGTAAAATACTAGCTGTGGGTTTGTCATAGATAGCTTCAATCAGTTTAAGAAATGTACTACCTATGATATGATGTGGAAGCCTCTTTCATCACTGATTCATTCCACAAACACTTAATGAATATCTACCATGCCAGAGTTGTTCTAGGCATTCTGGAGATGAAGCCTAGTCAAGTTATTATAGTTTAATGAAAGAAGTCAACATATATTCCTACGGTAAGATATATGCTTAACAATTGTCTCTTTCTCTCTCCCTCAATATGTAAGCATTTATCTTACCACCGTAATATGTGTTGACACACACACATACACGCACGCACACGTTCTGGCTTCAGGAGAGAAGTGTTCTAGATCCCAGTATTACACCAGGGACTGTCAGGGAGATGGGTACTGAATTTTAAAACATTGCATAAAGATAAGATGCTAAAACAAAGTTACAGAATGGAGGAAAGTCAGGGTTAGTGGCTCCGCAGTCTATGTTTGACAAAGGGAAGTCCACATTATCACCACGCTCAACACACACACACACAACTTTGCCATTCAGAGCTCTCCAATGAGCCAGAAAAGACTTGAGAAAGACTGTCATTTTTTTTTTTTTTGAGACAGTCTCACTCTGCTGCCCAGGCTAGAGTGCTGTGGCATCAGCCTCGATCACAGCAACCTCAAACTCCTGGGTCCAAGCGATCTTCTCACCTCAGCCTCTCTGGTAGCTGGAAATACAGGCACCTGCCTCAATGCCTGGTTAATTTTTCTATTTTTAGTAGAGATAGGGTTTCACTCTTGCTCCAGGCTGGTCTCAAACTCCTGAGCTCAAGCAATTCTCTTGCCTTGGCCTCCCAGAGTGCTAGGATTACAGGTGTGAGCCACTATGTTTGGCCTAAGACTTCGTGTTAGACAGATAAAAATAGACACCAAAGATTTTTCTCTTAATTCAGTAACTTAACTTAAAACAAAACAAACAAAAAAACCCCTATCAACAATAAGTCAAAGAAAAGTTACAAGTACACAAGAAAAAATGTAAGACAAGGGAGAGAGGGGAACTGTAACCTGACAGCACTCAGGGGAAAAAAAATGGAAGAGAAAAAGAAAACCATCACAAAGTGAAAGACCCACTGAAGGAACAAAACACTGAAAATTCAGCTGGGAATCAGGTAGAGAGACTGCAGAAAAAGGAACACAATAACACGAAGAATAACAGTGAGTTCTGAAAGACAAGAGAAGAAATGACGGATGTGCAACAAATACAGAGGAAATCTAACATATGTATAATTGGTGTTCAAATATACTGCATAAATTAAAACAACTTTCCTAAACCAAAAAATTTGAATGTGTAGATTGAAAGTCCACACCATATTTTAAGAAAATGGTATAAGGGAGTTCTCCTCCCCCTACCTTTTTAGTTTTTTGTATGGATGCATCTTCCATGAGGTGTGAGGATGGGGAATTTTGCCATTTTTTGGTTTACCGCTATGTGCCCCGTGCTTAGATAGTGTCTGGCTCCTAGAAGCCCCCAGGATCCATTCATTGAATGAACTGCTGAATGAACAAACCGACCAGCACCAACAAATCATATTAATGCTACCGTATTTCAAAGGTAAAGATTCTTTGATTACCCAGCAGAAAGTTCAACACTCAAAGCTAAAATCAATGAAACAATCTTGTACCTCACATGTGATCACGATGTCCTCAGAGAACGAAAACATGACCCAGGAACCTCGTATCGACCCAAACTGTGGTCCAAATATAAAACATGCACATAGTGTCAGAACTCCAAAACTCAGCCATTTCGAAGAAAAAAGACCAAGTTTGGTAAGCAGATGAGTTGAGAGACAGAAGCTTAAGCACAGAATGCATTTACAGTTAGTATGAAAGTTAAAACAGCTGTTGGAACTCTGGTTACAAAACAAAACACAATGTTACAGACCACGATAATGTAAAAAATGTAAAAGCCAAGGAGGGTAAGAATTCATTAAGTATCCCGATTTCCTCATTTTTTAATAGCAAGAGAATAAAGATGTATTTAAAGTAGATAGCCCAGCTATTAGAGATATAAATAAATTTGAAGCTGTACAAGTATCCACCAGGGAGAGGCTTTTGGCCAGGGGCGGCATCTACATCTTTGGTGGTCTTGGAGCTTGAGCAATGTTGATGTCATTTAGTGTGTTGGGATCAAAGATAATACGCAAACTGCAAAGTGCTTGACTGTCTTGGACAAAAAGATTTGTCTCATACAAATACTCCCCGTGTCCCTATGGAGAGACAGAGCGCTAGAAGTAGTAACAGTCATAACTAACCCAGACTGAGTGGAGGGGAGAGAATTAGAGTTGGGAGAAAGTGGAAGCCGTCACTCTTGGTGGAGATTCAATTGAGTATGTCCTAAGAAATAAAGGATTAAATAAATTGCATAAAAACATGAATGCTCTCTTGTATGATTTGACTTACTTTTTTTCCATCTGCTTATATTAACTAGTCAAAAATGCCTGTAATCCTAGCGCTCTGGGAGGCCAAGGCAGGTGGAATGCCTGAGCTCAAAAGTTCGAGACCTGCTTCAGCAAGAGTGAGACCTCATCTCTACTAAAACAGAGACACTAGCTGGGTATCATGCCAGGCACCTGAAGTCTCAGCTACTTGGGAGGCTGAGGCAAGAGGATCACATGGGCCCAGAAGACTGAGGTTGCTCAGTTGGCTATATAATGACACAGCACTCTACCCAGGGTGACAGAGTGAGATTCCGTATCAAAAAAGAAAAAAGAAATTAAAAAGCAAAGAAGAGGATGGTGCCTATGGCTCAGTGAATAGGGCACCGGCCCCATTTACTGAGGGTGGTGGGTTCAAACCTGGCCCCGGCCAAACTGCAACAATAACAACAACAAAAATAGCCGGGCATTGTGGTGGACGCCTGTAGTCCCAGCACTCAGGAGGCTGAGGCAAGAGAATCGCCTAAGCCCAAGATCTGGAGGTGATGCCACAGCACTCTACTGAGGGCGACAAAGTGAGACTCTGTCTCTAAAGAAAAAAAAAGGCAAAGAAGAAGGGAAAGGGGAAGACAGAAAGAGGGGAACTGGGGTAGAAGCAGGTCACTGAGTTGCTGGATGGGGTCCTGAGAAGGTGCCCCGTATGCTGCCTTCACTCCAGGGTTGCATCCAGAAAGGATGGGTGTGGACAATAAGACTTTCAGGTTGCAGACAGTGTGGGATCTGAAAATAGAGAACTGTGCTTCGGTCAGCTGCAGTAACATGGTCCCCATAGTGGGCAACTCTAGCAGCAGAGGGACCTAGGCAGACCCAGAGAGCTTCGAGAGCTGTAGGGACAGAAGCCAAGGTCTCCTATCCCCCAGAGAAGGGCTTGGAAGTCAGATGGGGAACAGCTGGGGCACCCAGGAGTATCTGAGTATCTCACAGTTGGAACATAAGGACCCATGAGAAGACACCAATCTAGGCCATGCCAGGGACCACAGAGAAGCTCACATCTTAGGAGGAGCCCAGCGGAACCACCATGACATCTCCTGAGAACCAGCTGCTCCTTCCACCTCCCTAGCTGCTGAGATGTCACAAAAACTCCCCGTACCCCACCGTCCCAAATAGAGATGAAACGGGGCACAGGACAAGAAGAAAGGAAATTTCAGAATCAACTGGATTTTAACCTAAAATGATCAAGCTTATTGGAAATTGAGCAGTATGTTTTTTGCTACTACCAAAATGGGATTTCAAAGCAGAGATTAAATTGTATTTTTTTTAAGTTGGATATGTAGTACATCAGAGCATTTGGCCTGAAAATTCAAGTGAGAACATGAGATAAATGTTTTAGATCTCTGTGGCTCAGAGTGTGGTCTTGTGGACAGCAGCCTCGCCATCACCTGGGAGTTGCTTGTAAATTCTGAACCAGGCCTAGGGCCATATTAAATTGTAGTGAGATGGCCAGGTCTCTGCATGCCTCTCCGAAGACAGGACTAGGAGTAGCAGGGGAGACCTCACACAGGAAGTGACATCTGGGTCAAGTCTTAAGGGGGAGATGTGGAAGGACATACCAGGCAAAGGCAGCAGCAGGTTGAAGCCATGAAAAGCTTAGCTCAGCCAGAGAACAGCGTGTGGTCCAGTGCAGCTGGAACAGAAGGTGGGAAGTGAGGGGTGTTTTATGTTCAACTTACGCAGCCAAGAAACAAAATTGAAGATGAATCGTGTTCCCTGTTTCCTGCGGTGCTTCAGAGACAGCTCCCCTTGCCCTGTGTGTATACGTGGTCCAAACTGCAGGGCCGGGTGGGGAGCCAGTACCCTCTCATGGACATACAGAACCGACCGAGAGGAGCCAGCTGGGGGAAGTTTCTTGGAGGACAGACACACTTCCTGGGCCAAGAAACCTCAGGAAGAAGCCAAGGAGGGGAGGGCAGGGCAGCACAGCCTGTGGGACCGGCCCAGCGACCCTGTCCAGCTTGTCATGAGACGCCGGAAACGCAGACCTTCTGCCCAGAGCTGGCCAACTTTCTGCTCTTGCAAAGCCAACTTTCAGGACTTTGCCACTTTGAGACCTTGGCTGTCCCTCCTGCCTGGCCCAGGCAGAGGCCACCCTCCTCTGCACGCAGAGATGAACAGAGAGCGGCATGTTCTCTCCCACGCTTTACCTAATCACTCTGCTATGGAGCAGCCCCACGCCTTCCTGCTGGGCCCTGATTGAGAACAGGCCCGAGCTGTCCAGGCTTTCCAACAACCTTAACCTCTTCTTCCCCAACCCAGGCAACCAGGGAAGGGATGAGAAGGAGGGTCTTGAAGCAGATACACAATTCTACAGAGAATGTAGTCACCAACACCCAGTCCACTGGCTCTTGCTCTGAGGCAACGAGGAAACTGCACCCAGACAGGCACGAGGGCTTGAGGACATGGGCAGAGGATGAGGTAGGAGAGGCCAGGTCATGTGTGGCATGTATGGCAGCAATTTGATGCCCTTGAATAATGGATTTATTATTATTATTATTATTATTATTATTATTATTATTATTATTTGAGACAGAGTCTCACTCTGTCACCCTAGGTAGAGTGTGGAGGCATCATTGTAGCTCACAGCAACCTCATACTCCTGGGCTCAAGTGATAACATTCCTTCTGCCTCAGCCTCCCAAGTAACTGGGACTACAGGTATCCACCAGGTGCCTGGCTACTTTCATATTTATACTTTTTTTTTTTTTTTTTTAGTAGAGTTGGGGTCTTGCTCTTGCTCAGGCTGGTCTCGAACTCCTGAGCTCAAGCAATCCACCTGCCTCAGCCTCCCAGAGTGCTAGGATTACAGGAGTGAGTCACCAAGCCCAGCCCCAATAATAGATTTATTAGAGGGGTCAGACCTCACATCCTGGTGAGAGAAGCTGGTGAGGTAACACCTGTACGAAGACCACTGGGATATCAGAAAAAGTCATCAGGGAAGTGATGAAGAAAACTAAGGAAGGCCACCGCGTCCGGGAGTGATGGGAAACCAAGGTCAGCTGCGGCAGGCCGTGATGAAAAACCAGACATAAATAGGAAAGGGAAAGATGGATGGGAACCCGTGAAGTCACACCAGCACCCGTGAGGACACACTGGACATGTCTGTCCTTCACATACCTGGAGGTGACCTGCAGGGGCTGGTGGTGCACAGACTCAGAGCTATACATGTAGGGGACCCAGTACGAGGAGGAGGACCTGCAGGTCTGACTGGCCTCAGCCAGCAGATGAGGGACAGGGACAGGGGCTGCTGCAGTGGCACCTGGACTGTGCCCCCGTCTTCCAAATGTAACAGCTGCTGCTGCTTTATGCCTCTTTCCAAATCTTGCACAAGTCCCTGCACAAGTCCCTCTCACGGCCAGCCCTGCCTTGGCCTCACACGGAGAAGGGACTTTGGGGAGCTCTGACTCCAGCTTAGGTTGTTGACCCTGTGACAGTACAAGACATCACAGAGTCCAAAACAGAGACAATGTGTAGCGTAAATTGAGAGCTTTAATTACGGTTTTGTTTAATATTACAAAAGCACTTGCATAAATTAGCATTGTTTCTGAACGCTGTTTTGAGAAATTGTATTTCCGGAGTGATGGCATAGGATTTCTGTGCTCTCAATTTTTTGGCTTTTTTTTTTTTTTTTTGAGACAGAGTGTCACTACATCACCCTCAGTAGAGTGCTGTAGCATCACAGCTCACAGCAACCTCAAACTCGTGGGCTTAACCAATTCTCTTGCCTCTCAAGTTGCTAGGATTACAAGTGCCTGCCACAACACTTGACTATTTTGTTACTATTATTGTTGTTGTTGCAGTCGTCATTGTTGTTTAGCTGGCCCAGGCTGGGCTCAAACCCGCCGGTTAGTGACTATATGTGGCTGGCATCATTACCACTGTGCCTAAGCCAGCATTTATCTTCTATTTTTCATTTTGAGATCTATTCAATTAAACCCTTTAAAGTCTGCACCACTAAAAGTGCTTGATCTTTAAAAAAAAAGTTCTTTAAAAGAAATTGCAATGGGATGCCATTGACAGCCTTTAAACTTGGAGAAGATGCAATTTGATTTACAATTAAAAATATCACAGTGGCTAGTTTAAATTATGAACTAGAAAGGTACAAGATTAAAACCTGTAAACTGGGTAAAAGGTTATTATGAAAGTTAGGAAATAAAATTGTTGTCACAGGATTACAGAGGTGTATCAGTCAGCTACTGCCACAATATTGCTGCATAAAAACATCCTGCAAAACCTTAGGGGTAAAACAGTGATGATTTATGGGGGCAGGTAGGACAGCTCTGCTTCCTGCTGCGGGATTGCAGCTCTGCCCTGAGTCTCTCATCGTCCAGAGACCAGGCAGCTAGCCAGTCCATGTTCTCTCATGGTCATACCTGGGGTGCAAGGGAGCAGACCCCACCTCACAAGCACTTTCCAAGTCTTTGCAACATCTCATTGGCTGAGATAAGTCCTGTGGTCAAGCCCAAAATTAAGGTATGTGGAAGAATACTCTCCCTGTAGTGGGAAAAACTACACAGTCATATGGCAAAAGGTGTGAATTCAGGGTGGGTGAAAAATTGAAAAGCGTGATGCAGTCTACTACCAGAGACAACCGTGGGTGTGCAGAGATGTCAGTAGATTCAGTAGGTGGTCTCGAAGGCAGAGCCCACAGGGTGTGGTGATAGCTTGGATATACAAGGTGACAGAGAAGGAGGGACTACCAGTGACAGCCAGGCTTCCAGGGAGGGTGATGAGGCTGAAGGAGAAGCATCTTTGGTGGAGAGAGAAGGCAATGGTTCTGCTTTGAGAAGGGTTCCATGGTGATTTTGATAAGCAATTGGTTCTAGGTTCTGCAATTTGAACACAGGTCTGGGTAAAGGTTTAGAACAGTTTGTCATTGGCTTATCAAAGCCTACCTGAGTGTTTTGTGAAATATTTGCTTATGACAATAACTCATGACACCAGAGGACATCTGTAGTCCTTTCCCCAACCCCACACCCGGAAAATACCAGTTCCCATGTCTCTCAGCCCAATGGGTACCATGCTGCCACTAAGAAGACAATTCTCACTCAGGTTCAGAGACTGAAAGGAAGAGATAAACTGTATTCGGCTGGAGAGAGAGTTTTTGCTGTCTGTTTTGTTTCGAGAAAATTATTTGCAAGAGCTTTGGAGTAATGTGCAGTCTCTCTATCTCCAGCTCTAGGAAGAGGCACTTGTGAAATCCAGTGATAACTATGGGTAAGTGCCGTAGTTTGTATTCTCTCAAATGGAGACACCAAGACACAGACTCAGGTGCAGGTTTTTGAGCTTCAGTGTGATAGGGGTAGCCCCAATACAGGGGGTATATGCAGCAAGTTACCACTGGGGACCATGGGGCCTCGGTCCCTGCAGGAACTCTGGGAGAGCGTGGAACATGTCTCTCCCATCTGCCCAAAGGACAAGGGAGCTGGACACGGATCTTTCAGTCAGTGGTTGAGGGATGTGCCTGTGGATGTTATACCTTGGTGCTTCCTATTTGTTCAAAAGGTTCTAAGTGAGCAGCTTTAGTCAGACAAGTGGCCAGAGAAGGCAGGGGACACTGATAGAATCTCCCACTGCGGGGAAGGCTATTGTCCTGTCCATCACAAAGAGGCCATGAAAAGGCCGTCCCCTCCTTACAGGCCAGACCTACAGTTGTTGGGAGGAGGGACAATAGTGACAACTTCCAGGGTCTTTGGGAGCCACAGATGCTACTTGGGATGGCAGAATGGGTGTGCCCATCTCAGCAGATCATTCCAAGAATGCATATGGATAGTTCACCAAGGATTGAGGGGCAGATGGGATATGACTTCTGTTTTGAGGACATGCCCCACTCAGGGATGCAGTTTCTTTGTTCCCTCACATGGAAGAAAAGGCCACGTGGACATTAGCCATCATGCGTGAGAGCAGCCAGGAGTCTAAACTCACAGACAGGGCTGAGGAACCCCTGGGGTTCCACATCATGTGGGGCTGGTGAGTAGCCTGAAGTGAGGGGGAAGAATCTGGGTGGAGGGAACTGTGCCAAACAGATTCTGAGTGGGACTGAAAATCCCCTACTGCTCTAACCACCCACACTGGGGAGGACCAAAGGGAAATTCCAATGGGTTCTCAGTGTTAAGAAAAGAACAGTAAATCATAAAAAAAAAAAATTCATTTTTGAGCCTATCCAACTTGAGTTTATGCTATCCTGAATAATAATGTAAACCATGGCGGGAGGCGGGGAACCCTGAAGACAGAAAAGATCCAAGGTGGGGTCTGCTAGTTAGGGGTGGGCCCCTTCCCATAAAATCTTTTTTCTACTTCCCACACCTGTAGGATTGTGTCCTGAAGCCTCATCATGGCCCATGTCTTAGTTTGGCTTCACCCAAGAGCAGACCCTATGTATTATAATAATTATCTATTGCTACAAAACAAATTACCTCTAAAGTTAGTAACTTAAAACAATAATAAGCACTCATTATTTCATATAGCTACTATGCATTAGGGATTTGGGAGAAGCGCAGGTGACTGCCTGTGGCTAAGGGTTGTCATCATAATGTCAGCTGAGGCTGCAGTCAATCATCTGAAGGCTCGACTAGGGCTGGTAAAATCCACTTCTAAGATAGCTTGTACATATGGCTGTTGTCAGAAGCCCTCAGTTCTGTCCTACATGGAACTTTTTTTTTTTTTGAGACAGTCTCACCTTGTTGCTCTCAGTAGAGTGCTGTGGCATCACAGCTCACAGCAACATCCAACTCTTGGGCTTAGGTGATTCTCTTGTCTCAGCCTCCCTAGTAGCTGGGACTACAGGCACCTGCCACAATGCCCAGCTATTTTTTGTTGCAGTTTGGCTGGGGCTGGGTTCAAATTCGCCACCCTCAGTATATGGTGCTAGCACCCTATCCACTGAGCCACAGGCACTGCCCTCTACATGGAACTTTTAACAGGTGTGCTTGTCTTTCTTCATGACATGATTCAAAAGAACGAGGAAAAAGTTGTAATGTCTTTTATGATCTAGCCTTAAAAGACACTCATTGCCATGGCTAGTGGAGTCTATGCCTTAGAAGCAGTCACCACATCTACCCACACTCAAGGGGAGGAAAAATTAATTCCACCTTTTAAAGGGAAGTGTGTCAAAGAATTTGTGAATCACAAATTCTGGTATTCTGATATTTTGGAATCACCACACCCTGAGGCAAGAGTCTGGGTGCATGTGGTTTATTTGGGAGATAATCCGAGGAAGCACCAGTGAAGGAATGGGGAAGTGGAACAGTGAAGGGAGGGAGGCCAGTGAAAAGTAGGGTAGGAGCAGGTTACCTCTGTGGGCAGTTGGAGTTCAGTCCTGTGTCCTCTGAGAGCACGTCCATCTGAGCACGCCTCTGATCATCCACTGGAAGGTAGAAGGAGGGCATTTCCCTTTGACTCCTGTCTTGCCTTGGTTGAAGTTCCTGTATCCCCCACTTCCAGGATACACCTGCCTTTAGTTGGGCAAACTTTCATGGTGCCCAAGCCTTAAGCAGAGAAAACATGATGTACAGATGCTTGAGGCTGGAAACTGTCATTAGGCTGGAAAGTGCCTTCCTCTTGCAGTTGCAGGTAAACTCGGCCAAGAGAGGGGGGTAGAGAACAGAGTGTGAACATCACCTACTGTGGCCTACAAGGCAGCCCGTTGGCTTTCCCTTGCTTGAGCCTCCATTTCCATTCTCACTCTTAGCTGGGTCAACACTTTTCGCCTTTGCTCCTTGCACCTGAACTGCTGTTCTACACTTCCATGACTTCGCTCAAGCAGCTGTCAGACCCCAACATGAGCAAAAAAGTTAAAAAGATACCTGAAAAAGTTTAGAACAGCACCAAAACATATTTTCTGACACTAACATATTGGGTTTTATCATGAGTATTTAAACACATGCGGTAATAAATACAACGAAATTTCATATGCCATCTCCTAGATTGAACAGCCATAAAGATTTTGTTACACACACTTGCTGGCCAACTCCTTTTCTTCTCTACTAAGCACTTTTCCCCATTTTTATTGTGCTAAAATACACATAAATTTACTGTCTTAACCACTGTTAAGTTTATAATCCAATAGTATTCACGAGTATTAAATACTTTCAGAATGTTGTGCAACCATTGCCACCACCCATCTCTAGAACGCTTTTCATCTTGCAAAACAAACTCTGCTCTCATTAAAGAATAGCCCTCTTGAACATTCCTGGGGCAGCTATTAAAAAAAATAGCTTTCCATTCCCCTCTGTTCCCAGCCCTTGGCAACTACCATTCTACTTTGTCTCTGTGTTTATGACTGTTCTACATAACTCAGATAAGTGAAATCATTTAGTATTTGTCTTTTTGTGACTGGCTTATTTCACTTAGTGTAATGTCCTTGAGGTTCATACTTGTTGTTCTGTATGTCAGAATTTCCTTTCTTTCTTTTCTTTTCTTTTTTTGAGACACTGTCTCACCGTGTCCCCCTTGGGTAGAATGCCATGCCGGCATACCTCACAGTAACCTCAAACTCTTGGGCTCAAGAGATCCTCTTGCCTCAGTTTTTCTATTTTTAGTAGAGGCAGAGTCTCACTCTCAAACTCCTGAGTTTAAGCAATCTGCCCGCCTCAGGCTCCCAGAGTGCTAGGATTACAGGCATGAGCCACTGCACCTGGCCCAGAATTTCCTTTCTTTTTAAGGCTGAGTAATTAATATTCTATTGTGTATGTATAGAGAGAGAGACCACAATTTGCTTTCCATTCATCTGTCAGTGAACACTTGGGTTGCTTTCCGTGTTTTAGCTTGTGAATAATGCTATTAAAACATGAGTACACAATTATCTTTGGGATTCTACTTTCAATTCCTTCGGGTATGTACTCAGAAGAGAAATTAATGAATCATACATATACTAGTCCTATTTTGTAAGACAAACAAACAAAACTCCACCACACTGTTTTACACAGTGATGTACCTCTTTACATGCTAACCAACAGAATACAAGGGTTCCAATTTCTCCACATATTCACCAATGTTTGGTATTTTCTGTTTTTTCTAATAGTAGTCATTATCACGGATGTGAGGTGATATCTCATTACAATTTTAATTTGTATTTCTCTAATGCTAATGCTAATTTAGCATCTTTTTTTTTTTTGGCAGTTTTTGGCTGGAGCTGGGTTTGAACCCGCCACCTCCAGCATATGGGGCTGGTGCCCTACTCCTTTGAGCCACAGGTGCCACCCCTAATTGAGCATCTTTTCATGTGCTTACTGGCCAATTGCATATCTTCTTTGGAGAAATGTCTACTCAAGTCCTTTGCCCATTTTTGAATTGGATTTTTAGAGTTTTTGTTGTTGTAGAGTTTTAGGAATTCTCTGTTATTTTAGATATTAATTCCTTATCAGATATATGACTTGCAAACATTTTCTGCCATTTTGTGGGTTACCTTTTTACTCTGTTGATAAATATTTTATGCACGAATTTTTAATTTGTTATGTAGCCCAATGTATATGCTTTTTCTTTTGTTATCTTGTCATATCCGAGAACTCATTGCCAAATCCAATGTCATGAAGCTTTTGTCCAATGTTTTCTTCTTTTTTTTTGTTCTCACCACTATACTAATGAGGACTACGTTTTACTCTTTTTTTTTTTCAAATTGTTAATGAAAATAAGCTTTATTACATCAAGTAATAAATACATACAAAGATGCAAATAGTTTTAGTCCCTTTCTTCCAGATGTTTTTATCAACTTACAGTAAATGCAGAACCGAAATCTACTTATAGTCTTAGTATGAAAATTTTCGGGGGTCCTTGTTAGGTTTGGTAGGTTGCTCTTTCTTCTGTATTTATAACTTGTGCATTTTAAAAACTGACTTCAGAGCACTAATAGTCATGCAAATGCTTAAGCAAAAAGGAAGTTACATTAAGCAGAGTCTACACTGTATGGCAAACATGGACCAGCTAAGGAGAGCGTGCTGTCAGTGTGCATTAAAACAATCCCTAGAGCTGCATCGGTTTATGAAAAGGAACAGAGAACAATGTGGGTAAACAGAAATGTATTCAAAAGAGAAGATTAAAAGGAGACCAGGGTGTCTTGGGGGCAAACTAGTTTGCTGTAAGATAACTTCACGTGCATCTTTTAAATCAATGCTTAAAAATAAAAAATCCAAAGTGGTTCCTAACTACTTAAAATGTAAATCCTAATTAACCGCAAAATATTTTCTCAATCTTTGAGACTGTAGGTTCAGAGTTAAGTGAACCATGGGAGGAAAAAACAAACTATCACTTTGAAAACAAAAGTTTCATTTGAACAGGAGAGATGAACTGCAACTTTTCATCTTGTAAAAAGATAGAAAACCGTCAAAATCAAAAAAGTGGCTAGTTATGGCATTCCGTTCCGTTTGAGCCAAGCACTCCCGAACCAATCCTCTAGCATGAATGATGCCACGCTTCAGCCGTTCCATTGCACTCTTGCTCCCTGCATAGGTGGGTCTGATCTCTTTCCCCAGCTCTTCAATGATGGCCAGCAGCTCTGCATACTTGCTTTGAGGCACCTGGCTATTCCCAGTTCCCTGGGTGTAGCCTAGGGATGGTGGCCCGTAGTCACTCAGCAACTGTCGGTACTGTGAGGAGGTTGCCATGCTGGTAGAAGGCGAGTGGACACTCCCAGCCTGACACCGCCACAATATATCACCCATACATCGGGCAGGCAGCATGGGGCGGCCGCAATCTCTGAGCTGAGCCGGCGGGGCCCGTTTTACTCTTAAGAGTTTTATAGTTGTAGGTCTTAGTCTTTGGCCTGTATTGAGTTAATATTTGTATATGGTGTTAGGTAAGGATCCAACTTCATTCCTTTATATCTGGATATCCAATTTTCTTAGCACCATTTGTTGAAAATACTGTCTTATTACCTATTGAATGATCTCAACCTCCTTGTCAAAAATCATTGGTCTCTCCGTTCTATTCCACCAGTCTGTTTGTCTGCCTTTATGCCAATACCACAGTGTTTTGATTCCTGGAGCTTTGTTATACTAGGTATTTTAAAGCCTGTCCCAGACACCATGCCCTATCATCCCAAATGCTTCCTTAAAAATACATGTGTTCTCTGGGCTGGGCATGGTGGCTCACACCTATAATCCTAGCACTCTAGGAGGCCGAGGTGGGTGGATTGCCTGAGCTCAGGAGTTCTAGACCAGCCTGAGCAAGAGTGAGACCCTGTCTCTAAAAAAATAGCCAGGCATTATGGCAGGTGCCTGTAGTCCTAGGTACTGGGGAGGTGAGGCAAGAGGATTACTAGAGCCTAAGAGTTTGAGGTTCCTGAGAGCTATGATACCACGTTACACTACCAAAGGCAACAAAGTGGGACTGTCTCAAAAAACAAACAAACAAACAAAAAAACACATGTTCTCATCTAACCACAATTTGACACATCCATTAACTATGTGCTTTTAGACTTTGTAAAAATATTTTAAAGCCAAATCTCATTTTTTAAATGGTCATTTTATCATTTAAGCATGATTTTTAAATGGAATTTTTAACTTAAAATATATAGTAGATGAATTAAAGAAAAGGATGGGGAACATTGAGACTTGAAAGAAATAATCAGGCCCTTACACAAGAAAAATAACGGGACTGACATCAGACTTTTTTTTTTTTTTTTTTTTGAGACGGAGCTTCAAGCTATCCCCCTGGGTAGAGTGCTATGGCATCACAGCTCATAGCAACCTCCAACTCTTGGGCTCAAGAGAGTCTCCTGCCTCCGCCTCCCAAGTAGCTGGGACCACAGGCGCCCGCCACAACACCCGGCTATTTTTTGGTTGCAGCCATCATTGTTGTTTGGCGGGCCGGGGCTGGGGATTCGAACCTGCCACCTTAG
>CAUYQV010085023.1:0-20025 GCA_963574575.1 Galagoides demidoff | reverse complement strand
CCGCCAAACAACAATGATGGCTGCAACCAAAAAAATGGCCGGGTGTTGTGGCAGGCGCCTGAGGTCCCAGCTACTTGGGAGGCTGAGGCGGGAGACTCGCTTGAGCCCAGGAGTTGGATGTTGCTGTGAGCTGTGATGCCATGGCACTCTACCCGGGGGGATAGCTTGAGGCTCGGTCTCAAAAAAAAAGAAAAGATGGAGACTTTACAGCTTTTATGTTTACCTGGATAGACTTTTGAAAAATTATTTTTAACCTAAAATTTTATGCAAAATATTGTTTAAATTTGAAGGTAAAATCAAGACATTTGCAAGCATACAAAATGTATTATATTAGTTAGGATGATATTATATGCTAAAATAAAAAAGGTGCTAATTATTATATAATAGATACCTAGTATACACACACAACACACATGTGCACACACGCACATATTTTGCACACACTAAGCAAAATAGAGATATCCATGACTGAATACTTTCCAGACAACCCTTATATTTGAAGACTATTTCTTATTCTTTTAGTGGACCATGATAGCTGTCAATGCTACTAGGCATGGCTCTCCTTTACGGGGTCATTCAGGGAACACAGGTTAAGGAGGCCTCAACACCTTCAATAAGCACACAAGGAGAAGAAGAAGTTAGAGGGCCATCCATAAGTAGATTTTGCGAGCAAGGCCTGGAAGTAGCTTACATCACTTTGTACATTCCACTGGTCATAATTTGGCCTCAAGGGAGATGGGAAGTAGAACCATATGCCTAGAAGAAAGAGGAAGTGGGCTGTGGTGAACAGAGAGTAGTCTTTGCCATACAAAGACTCCCAAACACACTTTAAACACTCTCTTCTTAGAAAACTGCTGGAAGACATGCTTCAGCAAAAGGAAGGACTATATCAAGAAAGAGAAAGCCATGAACTCTGGCTTTCTGGAGTCAGAGGGTGGAGGAAGAAAGACTAGCCCCAGAAGAGAAGGGCCAGGTCATATGGGAACATGAGAAATACGAGATTTTGTAGGTAGTCCTGTCACTGTGAGCTCTGTCCACACACCTGATGAAGGTTGGTTTGTGGTTACCAGTTCCCGGGGAGTATTTGTTTTCCTTCCACTCAGAAATTTTGAAACAGAAAACTTTCCTTCCTCACCTCTTTGGGTATGTAGAGAGGGGCAGTTTTAGTCTGGTTCGTCTGCATTTTGAACATGGAATTCATTTTGCTCTCTCCATGCTGAGCTCTCCTGTTGTACTGGAGACTCCTGTTGTATGGAGCTCTCCTGTTGTACACCCGGGCTGGGACGAGACTCCCGCTCCTGCCTGTCCTCCCACATGCTGTGAATATTAGATGTGTTGTAACAGCAGCCTCAGAATATACATAGACTCTACTTATCATACCAGGTTCTCCTTTGATTTGCCTTTGACTTTGGTCTCTGACTTTCCAGCCGGATCACTGATGCACTTGCAGTAGCAAAGTCTTGCTCTTGTGCATCTTATCCTTTCAACACTATTTGGTGATTTAACTAAGTGTGCACATCTTAATGATACGCAACTTCATTGCTAGCTAGTTGTTTGCTACCCCCAGTTTTATAAACCTAACTAGAAACTGTTTCTTGTCTTTGCCAAAACTCATTGCCAAAAGAAAAAAATGTGACTACATTAATGCACAATTTGTATTTCCATGTAAATCAAGTGAGATTCTTTCTAAGTGGAATTCATTATAAATCAAAGACTAATTGACTTCCTCCAAAATAATTTCCTCCCACTTTCAAACACCTTTCTCACACAGGCTGCCTCACAGTCCTCTTTGGAGTGGGCTACATGAACAGGATCTCTGGCTGAAACTCTTCAGACCCATGCCATAATAAGCCACTGACCTCATTCTTCCTGGACATTTGAAACTGAGGAGGAAGGACCCTAATCAGGTTAGAGTTGAGTGCCGGGACTGTGAGTTCACAGGGGGCAAGGACAGCCATTTTCCTTCATGTTCCGGAGACCTAAGAATGCCGTGGTGGTAACAGACTGTTTGACCACAGAAGAGGTACAGTTCCTGATGACTTGCAAAGTTCCTTCTGAGGTGCAGCTGTCCTTGCTTCACTTTCATATTTAAGATCATTCGCTCTCAAGTTGGACTTCAAATCTTGGCCCTACCCGTAATGTGATCCTGCCAAACTATTTAAGCTAACTTTGCTCCAGTTTTCTCATGTCTGACGTGGGACTGGTAATAATGCCTTTGCCTATTTTACAGAGTTATTGTCAGCATGATGGACCGTTGATATAGTTTAGTTGTTATTCCTTTTCTTTCTGCCCCCCAAGCCCACAACCTGAAATAATGGAGGCATTTACATCGGAGCTGGAAGCTGATCATAATCCCAAAAGACACAGCCCTGAATGCCATAATTCCAATTTTTGAGATCCAGAAAGATCAAAATCCTGAAAGTACAGTTTGGGAAAAAGTGATGCAATTTTAAAAACATAAATCTGTTTATCTTTTCAAAGGGATTTGCTTGAGAAACACAAAAACATGACAGAACCCTTCAGAAGCCACTTTACACAGTAAGGCAGGTGATAATAACATATATTTTGAAGGTATAAACACACAGGTGTACTAATGACAATCACAGTACAACAGGTAGAACACTTATGAGCAGATAAACCAGGAAATAGATCAAAAAGGGAGATGTATAAATGGCTATTGCCATGGTTGGTAATTTTTTGCACCCAGCTTTATAACTGCGGTCATTGGAAATACCATGGTACACAATCTAAGTGTTTGGTAGAGATTGATCAAAAACTTTGATGGGTCACCACCATCTCCGCCGCTGAGATTTGAAGCTATTTGCTACTACAATAGAATCTAGACAATACAGACATAATTCAATTATGTCAGTACTCAGAATAGTTCTATTATTCCTCCTTAGAACCCTTTACTATTTCGATAGATTTCTTTTTGCTTAAGCTATTTTTGTTCCTTGAAAATCAATACCTCATATATATGACCAAAATATTCTGTCAAAAAATACACCTACAGTTGACCCTTGAACAGCACAGGGATTAAGGGTGTCACCCCCATGCAGTCAAAAATTAACTTTTGACTCCCAGAAAAACTTAACCACTAGCAGCCTACTGTTGACCACAAGCCTTACTGATAACATAAACAGCTGATTAACACGTCTTTTATGTATGTATTAATACTGTGTTCTTACAATAAAATAAGCTAGAGAAAAGACAATGTTTTCAGGAAAACCATAAGGAAAAGAAAATATATTTACTAGTCATTGAGTGAAAGTGGAACATCATATAGGTCTTCAATCTTCACATTGAGTGGGATGAGGAGGAAGAAGAGGAAGGACTAGTCTTGATGTCCCAGGGGTGGCAGAGGTAGAAGAAAATTATAGTACGTGATAGTGTAAAGTAGGTCTGTGCTGCTCAAACCTGTGTTGTCCAATGGACAACTGCAATTAGCTGGCAAATTTTCATGAGTTACTCTGTAATCCAAATTATCATAAACAATTGACTCAACGTAATGACAAGCATATCGTCATATCAGAAAACACAATGTGTGGCCTTTCCAACCAGGGCCATTGTTTCTATTGGATAATTTCCAGCAAGCAGATAATTGCCTAAAGTGCAATTTCTTAATTTAGGAAGCGATTACATAAAACCCTCACAAATTATGGAACTGTATATTTGCTTTTTAGTTCTTTGAAACATCAATGGAGAAAATAACAATGTGTGGTCGAGTTGACCAAAAGCTTTGTTTGAAGTCACAGAAACTGTTAAAACTACGTAACTAATCATCGTCATAGATAAAAGTGATTCCATTATGTTTATAATCTGTCGAACCTGTCCAACAAAAACATTACCTCATAAATAAAATGTTAAACCTATGAATTTTAAGATGAAATTTAGGCAGACGCTGTGATTCGGATTCTTACCACTTCATCTTTGCAAGTCACATGTACATTATGCTATATGGACTAAAATGCACCATTGTCAAATCCTCAAAATATAAAATCTTCCATATGAGCTCCGTTCCCTTTCCTTAGGAAAATTTAAGAAATTAATTATCATTTTATTGAATATGCCGGTTAATTGAATTACACATTATCCATAAATTATTAATTGAAAAAAAGAATTCTTATGTAAGTCTCAGCACCAAAGCTACTTATATTTTGCTCTTTATGAATCTGTTTCCTTTCTTGACATAGGGATGTCATTGATATTAATTACAACAATATGATTATGTCCCCACAGGATATATAGAATATTGTACTACAAAAATTGTAGCTTTGTAGTACAAAAAAGCTGTCATGTGTGTCAGATATACTGATTTTTTAACAAATCACTGCCATCACTAATCCATCTTTTACGTTACTGAGACTCCAACACATGCAACTTAACTATCTGGATATTGTGTGAAAGAACAGAAGGTATAATCTTTGCTTTCAATGAGTTTATGGTCTAGTTCAGGTTATGGATCCCAGGACCACAAATGTTGAATTCCTTCTACTCAATCTAAACCTTTAGAGAATGTTGTCCCGACTCACAATCTTCCTTCCCCAATCCCCATTCACTCTCAACCTACTACTGAGTGACTCCCACCGCTATTACTTCGTTGACGTTGTCCTCACTCAGTTAAACCGTATTGCTGCTAAATCCAATAGCTACTTTCCAGTCCTTTCCCTTGCAATACTGATTGTCATTGACCATTTCTCTTCCTTGGAATGCTCTGGGATCCTCGGTCTCACTGGTACCATGTTCTTCATCTTCCCTGCCTTTCTCTCAACAGCTCATTTATACCTTCATCCTCTGAGCTTCTCCTCTACAGACGTTTTTAATTTGGGGTGCTGTTTAGGCTGATACACACCTTCTTATCTTCTCAAGCATTCTCATAGACTCCATAGTTCACATTTCTACTTATATAGTAATGACTCCCAAATAAATATTCTCAGTCCAAATTATGGACACAGTTCTCTACTTGGATGTCCTAGTAGCTCAAAATAAGCATGTCAGAGTAAAATTCAAGCCCTTTAAAACAGTTTAGGGGGCTGTAGTATTCCTGCTTCTAACTTTAATTTCCTGAATACACCATATTTTCTTTTACCACCAAATCTTTGCTGATGCCAAGACCCCTACCCCTGCCTGACCTATGCTGTCTGGCCTAGTCTTTCTGCCAAACTTAAAATTTTTCCACCAGCCTGAATTTCCAACCACCCGTGAAGGATGGATTTGTGACCATCCCAGATGTTGCCAACATAGTGTAATGCCCTATTTCTCCCTTATCATGCTGTGAACCTCCTGGGCTTCAGTACCGTGTCCCTGTTGTTCCCCAGCTCATCTTCAGGTACCGGACCAGAAGCTGGTAGCTAACAGCTATTCCAGTATGGTGGTGTAGCTTGCATGTAGTGATTAAGGGCTAAGGCTCTGGAGCAAACTGCCTGCGTTCTGTCATTTACTGCCTGTGTAACCTTAGACAGAATTTCTTGATCACCAGAATGTGGTTATAAAAACAGTGCCTTTTTCATGTATTTACTGTGAAAACTAAATGAGTTAATCTTGATGACATGGGCAAAGGAAGTGGCAGATGCATGAGAATTGTGAAACAAATCCTAGCTATTATTTTTTAGCTGAAAACTATTTGTACTGTGCTCATGCTGCCCTGATTTCAGCAACAAATTCATTACAAATAACTTTAATCCAGTGCTGGGCATTAGAGTTGTACTGCCCGTAGACAGTCCAGTCTGACTGGACTAGACTGGTAACTACAGCAGCCGCCTTGCTATGCTCCCTGGGTAGGGAGGAGTCAACGTCCCCTGCCTTTCTCTCTATGCCTTCCCTGCCTACACCCTCCTATTTTCTGCAAGGAAAGACCTCACTATTCAAAGTGCACAACTGACTGGACCCCAATATCTCTAATAGAGCTCTCAACCATTATGTAAAACTAGATGGGAAGACATATGTTGAATTTTCTGCATCTGCTCTCTCAAATTGCCTTTCTCCAGTTGAATTTTTGGAGAGGCAGTAGATGTCACTTAGACTTTGAGTAAAAACCATGCATTCTGACATCATCTGGGATCAGAATTCTACTTTGGGCAATGAAGTACTTGCATCGCAATTGAAGTTCTCCTATCCTTCTCCTGTTTCTTGGGAAACTGATAGGGCAAGAGTCCAGTGTTCTCTCGACTGAAACACCATATAAAGTAGAAAACTGCCTCTTATATTCCTAACACCTTCTGGATCCCATGGTAGGAATAGACAGTACATCAGGGAGTAAGATAGCTCTGCCCTCAGAGAGCTGGCAGTCTACTGGGGGAGGTGGATGCGGATGGGCAGTACCCTACGAGGTTTCCATACATGTATGCGCACAGAGAGAGGTCGGGGGAGTGATGAGCTCACCTTGAGCAGGTCAGGAAAAGCTTCAAAGGAGGAAAGACTCAGGAGTTCTCTAGATTTTGAGAGGGGCACACACTTTCTCAGAGGAGACTGAGCAGAATGGATTTGGGGATAATGTCTTTAGGGTGGAACACAGTGAGGGAGGGGGCTGTTGGTGACAGTGAAGGAGTCAAGAGCCACACAGATCATAGATGAATGTAGTGGGCTGGACGTTCTCTTATAAGGCAGCGGTTCTCAACCTGTGGGTCACAACCCCTTTGGGGGTCGAAAAACCCTTTCACAGGGATCACCTAAAACCATCACACCCATACAAATTCAGGTGTATGAAAATAATTTTATGGTTGGGGTCACCACAACATGAGGAACTGTAAAAGGGTCACAGCATGAGGAAGCTTGAGAACCACTGCTATAAGGGATGAGGAAACCGGCAGAGGGCTTGAGGAAGCTTTGTTAAAGTTTTTAGTATGAAGAGGGAATATGGTCTAAGAGGGGAAGTGCACTTTTCCCAGCATAGATTTTGTCTCCAGAGTGCAAATTAAATGCTGAAGGCAAAGACTGAATTTTCCTTAGAGGAAAGATAAAGATATTAATTCATGTTGCCATAATCACAGCAATAACTTGAAGACAGAGTACTCTAAACACAATTCTAATTTGATTGCCCCCTTAAAATGAAACAAAACTAAATAGCAAAACAGAGACAATTTCAAACCATTAAAATTAGAAATGAGCTCATGTTTAAGTTCAATTTTATAGTCGTTTTAATGTGGGTTTCAGAAAATCTAGTAGATTCAATAAAATAAAATATCCTGGACACCTGGTATAATTAAAGCAAGTGAACCAAGTGGTAAAAATATCTCTGATTGTGGTTATATTTAATGTCTAGCCAGAAAGACAACAGATTCTGTGACTCCAGAGTCTGGAATAAATATATAACCAAGAGTGTGGCTAAAGCAGAAACACAAGGATCACTTCTTGTGGGTCAGAACGTCACCACCCTGGTTTCTAAGTGTAGGAAGGGAGGTTCTTCATTGACTTATGAAATAACTCAGTCCTATGCCCACTTCTCCATTGATGTAAAATATCCACAGGAGAGCTACTTCTTACATGTGCATTGAAAAATTCTGGGAGTGAAGATCATAAGAAGGCTCATGGAAGCCTTCAACCACTTTCCCATTTCCTTCCCATTCAGTGGGATAAGTTGACCCAACATAAAGTTTTCCTGTTACTTGTTGGTCATGTCTAAAAGACGTTGCCTGCAGCTTTCCACACTGGCTCCTTGCAAATGATACATAATTGCCCTATCTCCACTCTCTGTCAGTTAAAATGTCACTTTTTAGTTATAAACCCAGGGGTGTGAAATTGGAGTGAGGGATACAGTTAGCAGATAAGAATGTTTTTATGAAGTACTTTAAAAAGATCCTTAAGTTCATTAAGAAACGATTTTTACTTCCCAAAGCAAGAGGATGGGGGACAAGAATTGCAGGGCTTCGTACAGTAAGATGTTTTTAACTTACAACTTTTACACACTGGGATTCTGCTTCAAATGCGCAGTTTCCATAGCAACTACCATATCATCTGATCCTAAAGCTATTTTTAAGATGCAGATAAATTTCTTAAGAAAATGTATCAGCATCTCAAGGTAAATTTCTTTCCTAAATCCACTCTGCTCCTAGCGATATTAGCAAGATTCCATTTTGACAGAAAATATGTTGGAGTAAGTATATCTGTGTATGTTTATTGATTCTGCAGTTTATTGAAATTGAAGTTCAAATCTGTTTCAAGTAAGCCTCTTTACGCTTTCATATTTATTTAACAGTTTAATTGAGATATAATTAACAGATAAAACACTTCATATATTTAAAGTATAAAATTGAAAAGTTGAGTTTTATGAATACACCATGAAATGATCAGGATATCAATGTTGTGCAGATACATTGAAAAATTTCCTCCTGTCTTTATAACCCCTCCCTCCCCAATCCCCCCATCAATCCTTCTGAGAAACCAATGGCATGCTATTCCTATCAACTAGTTTGCATTTTCTAGAAACTCCAATAAACACAATTATACCATATATGACTACGTGTTGTCTGGATCTTATCACTCAACATACTTGAGATTAATTCATATTTTAGTCATATCAAGAGATCATTTCCTTTTAATGCCAATAGTCCATCCTATATATTGACCACGATTGCCTATTGATGGACATTTGCATTGTTTCCAGATTGGGACTAGTACAAATAAAATGGTTATGAGCACTCATGTACAAACCTTTATATGAACATATGCTTTTATTTTTCTTGGGTAATTACCTAAGAGTGAGATGTCTGAATCATATCATGAGCACATTTTCATTAAGAAATTGTCAATTTTTTTCAAAGCACTCATCATTCTATTTTAAATTCTCCCTAGTAGTATATGAGAATTCTAATTGTCATCCTTGCCAACAATTAATATGATCAACCTTTTTCCTTTAGCCATTCAAATAGGTTATGTACAAGTACAAGATTTTTGTTTTAATTTGTGCTTCCTGAGTGACTAATGATATTGGGTACATTTGTACGTCCTCATTTGCTATGCATACATCTTCCTTGGTGAATTGTCTGCTTAAATACTGTGCCCATTAAAAAAATGGACTGTTTATCACCTTATTGAATTTTGAGAGTTCTTTACATATTACAGACAGAAACTCTTTGTCATATGTACAATCTGTAAGATTTTTGTGCCAGTCTGTGGCTTGCTTTTTCATTCTTTCAATAGTTTCTTTCAAACAGTAGAAAGTGTTAATACCCTTAAAATTCAAATTACCACCTTTCATTTATGTAACACACTTTTGTCAAAGAAAGCTTTGCTTACCTCAGATCTTTGTAGCTCTGATATAACCGCTAACATGATTATTGATTTAGTCAGTTTTAAATGTGTGATTCTGTTATTTTCCACTTACTCCATTTTTGTTGCTGTTTTCTTTTCTCTACTTTTTATTTTTTTGCCTTTTTCAGAGTTTAGTATATTTTTATTATTCTATTTGATCTATTTTGTTAGATTTTAGCTATAACTCTTCATTTTATTACTTTTTAATGGTGCATCAGGGTTCACATCATACACAGTGACATTATATCACTTCATGTACAATATGAGAACTTCACGAGAGTATGACTTTATCTTCGTCCCTGGCCATGTGTTACTGGGTCACACATTTTACTTCTCTATCAGCTCTGCTATATGTTTGCTATTTTCATTTAAATGGTAAATTGTGTTTCAATGAGTATTTTTAAAAATAATATAAAATAACTTGTGTATTTAGCCACATGATCCAACATTTCCAGGATGCTTCATGCTTTTGTATAGAACTCCATTTTCATCTGGTATACTTTTCCTTCTGTTTGAGAGATTACCTTTAATATTTCTTACGTGGTTCTGTTGAAGATAAATTATTTCAAATTTCATAGCACTGAAAAAAGCCCTTATATCACTTTCATTTTTGAAATATATTTACAGTGGAGGTAGAATTCTAACTGTTGTATCTTCTCAAGGCTTTAAAGATATTGCTTTGCTATTTTTTTGTTTGCATTGTTTCTAACAAAAAAATTATTGCCATTTTTACATTTATTAACTCTGTATTGTCTTTTTTCCTCTGGCTACTTTCAAGAGGCCTTCAGCACTGGTTTTGAGCAGCTTGATTATCATGTGGTTTTTGTAGTTTTCTTCATGTTTATTGCACTTGGGGCTCCTTGAGCTTCTTAAAGCTGTGTGTTTATAGTTTTCATCAGATTTAGAATTTTTTGGCCATTATTTTCTCAAAAGTACTTCCCCCTAAACACTCCTTCAGTGCCTCAGGTCACATGCATTTTAGATTGTGTGAAATTGTTGCAGAGCTTTTTTCAATTTTATCCCATTCTATATGTTTGAATGATTTCCATTACTATTTTCTTTTAAAATGCCTAATATGTCATTAATCTCATCCAGTGAAAATATATATAAATACATATATATGTATATTTATACAGATAAATAAACACACATACAGTTTTACTTAACCTGTTAAATCATTTCTTTAGCTTCCTGAATATTTGGAGTACAGTTATAGTCACTGTTCCAAAGTTCTTCCTTGCTAAGTTGTGAAGTTCTGTATTGCTTTCAGTTGACTGATTTTTTCTCCTCATAATGGGTTGCATTTTCTTACTTCTTTGCTTGCCTATAATTTTTTGATGGCTGCCAGACATTGAGAATATTATCTTGTTGGGTGCTAAGTAATTTTGATTTCTATCGATATCTTGACTTTTGTTTCTGGTAGGCAGTTACTTAAAAACATTTTCATTGTCACTTTTCAGATTCGTCAGGTGGCATCAAAGCAGTGTTTGGTCCAGGGCTAATGTTTCCCCAGCCCTGAGGCATGGCCCTTCTAAGTATTCTATGCAGTGTTCTGTGAGTTATTAGTTTGTCCGGTTTTGCTTGTGGAAAACAGGCGTTCTTCCCAGCCCTGCTTGGGCTTCCTACATTTTCTCTTTCAGCATTCATTTGGTTCTCCTCTTCGTTTCTTCCCATGCTTGTGCTGATCAGTGCCCTGCTAAATACTGGAAGGACACCCTGTGCAGATGTCAAGAGCTTGCCTCTCTAGGCAGCATATTTTGTCTTAAATACTGTTGCCACTTTGGCTCCCTAAATTCTCAACTTAGGGTTTAGCCTGGGCTCCCCTTCCCTGAGCCCTTGCTGGGAAACTAACTCAAGGCAGTAAGCTGGACAATCACAGGTCACCTAGTTTGTCTCCTGTCTCTCAGAGTTCAATAACCTTAGACACTTGATGTCCAGTGTCTTGGAAGCCACTTTTCTTATATATTTTGTTTGTTTTTTCAATTATTCCAGGCAGGAGGGCAATCCTAATCTTTTACTCCATCTTACCAGAAAGTGGCCATGTGAGCACACATTTTAAAAGTCTAATAATATCAACTCTTCACAGTATGTGAGACATATGTGATCCTAGAGAAATGACCCAGTTGAAATGACTAAAGAATATTGATATCTTTAAAGACTATAGAGACTGCCTTGTCTGTGATAATGAGAATTCGTGCCTGTTCAACTTAAGTATATAGCGTTTACATAATGTTTTATCTAGGGAGAGAAATATGGACCAAAGCTGAGATTATCCCACCTTTGGTATTTACTATACATGTAAAAACATTGAATTAAAAAATTCTGCTCCTCAAATTTCCATTTGGAATTAGATCTTGCCAGATCCTCTGAAAACTGAGTCTACCATGATGGAAGAGGATTTCTGTCCTACCACACATCTTCAATCTCATAAGCTCATTAGATGTAGGCACTGATATTCATAATAGTGACAGAATTCTATACATCTATCTAGTAGATAAAAGTAAAGAAACTATAAAAACAAAACTTGTCATTTTGTAACCATTTGAAAATACCACAATTTATATATTTTTCCTATTGTTTATGGACATTTGGATTCTTTTCAGGTTTTGGCAATTACAAAAAATGATGCAATCAATATTTAGATGTATGTTTCCTGGTACATGTGAATACACATCTCTTTGGATACCGTACTTAGAAGTATAATTCCTGAGACATGTGGCACACGCATCTTTAGATTAAATAGATGATACCAAAAATTAATTATCAATTCATATTCCATCCACAGTAAACAAGAACCACCTTTGGATTCTCATCTGTACCTATACTTAATGTTTTTCCATTTTCAAAATTTTTTAAGAAGCCAGAGAAATACTTTATATTCATTCTTTCTTCCATTTGTTCTTATCTTTGGATACTCTGGATTCAAGTGGACGAAGGGATTTAGCATTAGTATAAGATGCAAAAAAAAGAAGATTCAATTTTGTGTTAAAATAAAAGATTGGAAAGGTAGCAGTATATTTGTAGCCATTCCATATAACAATAAATAAGATTATTATCAAGAATACTCAGTTGGCTGTTGACAACCCTTAATTTAGCAGGAGAGTTATAGTTTATCACTAGGTAGAATAAATATACTTGGAGGGGTGCTCTGTGTGTGAGAGAGACAGAGAGAGTGTTTTGAGAGCAAATAGGGAAGTCTGTGTCTAACATGCTGAAAGTTCCCTTCAGGGGATCAACTCTAGAATTGATGGCAGAAATCAGGAAATTTTCAGCAAAAAGCCAGACCATAAAGAGTTTAGTCTTTGTTGACCAGAATATCTCTGTCTTAATTACTCAACTTTGCCCTTGGGGTGTGAACACAGCTGCAGACAACACATAAACAAATGGGTGTGTCTGTATTTCAAACTTTATCAGAAGCGGACTGAAGACCCGATGGGCTCCAAGGGCCATAGTTTGTAGCCCCCTGATCTAAAGTGTGAAAACTTATCCAAGAGACAAATTGTCCGTGCACAATCTATTAGTTTTAGTTAATATCAGTTATGTCACACTTTAATGTAAACGAAGGATTCAAAATGAGCTTATGATAGAATAGAGAGGAAGGAAACTATGGGCCACAGGCTCCAACGCCATAGTTTGGAGACCCTGTATGGTTTTCATACCTGATCTAAGATATGAAAATTTATCCAAGAGACAAACTGTCCATGCACAATCTATTAGTTTTAGTTAATACCAGTTATACTTTAATGTAAACGAAGGATTCAAAATTAGCTTATGATAGAACAGAGAGGAAGGAAAAAGCATGAGGAAGATGTCCAAGAGCAGAGGAAAATGTCACCTACAGCATGACTTTACCCAAGGCTTGTACTAGGACAAATAATCCAGTGCATGTTTCATTTCCAAAGCCAACAATAATCTACGTGAACTAACAAGATACACTTTAGAGAATGAAAAAAGAACCCTCTGGAAGTGAGAGCAGCATGCTTTCATTTCGCTACTGAAAGAAGACAGCAGTAAGTTTATTGAGCCCTACAGTTCGAAAGTGTTCACTGACATTTTATCCCTGATGAGATAAGTATGTAGAGTTCTTAACATCTAGCAGCTAGGAATTTTTGTATCCCTTTCACCTTAGAAAATGTATACTGCCATGTCAGGTTGATAAATGTGAATACTGTTTTAAGTTAGTACTAAAAAAAAAAATTCTCTTGTAGTTTAAGTCCAACTAGATCTAATATACTATTAGCATCCCAGTAAAAAGACAATGGAATCTTTTCTCACCTAGAGTATTTCCACTGAATAATTAGCAAGATAGAAAGTCTATTTCACAATATTTAAAATTATAATAGCTAATTTTAATTAATAGCATAGGATGCAACTGCCAAGCATTATTCTTAACAGTCTTAGGAGGTAGAAAATAAAATTATCACCCTACTTTATGAAGAAACTGAGGCACAGAAAAGTGACTTACCTAAGGGCACACAGCTGGTAAGTGTTGGAGTTGAGACTCAAACCAAGGGAGTCTTTCAGAGTCCCTGTCATCCATGTGTCTTTCTCCTTCTCATTTCAAGGAGACTATACCACTTATAACCTTTCCTCCCCACCTCTTTCTCAACTAGGATATATTCAGGACAAGATTTTATATGGTATTTAAAATTAGTTATTGAGAAACTAGACCTTATAAAAGATCAACCTAAAATAGAGGTCAATGCTTTAAAGGACTGCAAAAGGAATCTTCCACATACCTAGATTATTAAACATTATACGTTACAAAGAAAAAGATACTTTCCTGTCTGTCTAGAACAACGTACTTGCAGATTTTTCCAAACATTCATCTCATCCTTCTGGAAAATGATCATTTCTCCTTGGTACTTCCTAATCTCAATTTTCCCACTGCTAAGATGGCATGGTAAAGAGCTGGTGCTAATAATTTGCTTTATTTGTTTTTTCCCGGAGCTATGAGCTCCTCAGGGATAAAATGCAAATCACACTTCCTGTCAAAAGAACCTTCACAGGGTCTGCCGTGGAAGGCACTCGAAGGTTGTATGAATGAGTGAGTGAACGTGCGGATCAGTGTTTCCTCCAGTTCCTGGTTCCAAGATTGTTCCTCTCCCCAAAGTAAAGATAAGACAGTATCCAACAATTCCGAAAACTAAACAAAACCCTTTCAAAAGATGCTTTAATCAAACACATTCGTTTCATTTATTGAGATGTGTGTAAGCACTATTGGAGGGGGTTGCTATCCAATAAACAGCAAGCTCTGTAACTTGTAAGGAGCCATGTTCATACTAGCTCCCTGTTCCTGGGACACATTGCTTTGTCTTTTCAGACACACTTCCACGGGGACACAGCTATCACCCATTTACCTCCTCTCAAGTTTTAATAATATCATTAAGGAATTCGTTATAAAGAATGCTGAGAAGCCTTAGGGGAATTGCTTAATAATTTTGCAGTAGTTCTGCCTGAGCATCTTAAGGGCTCGGCTGCATAAGACCACTGCTTTTTTCCATTTTGTTTTGTATTTTTGTTTGACGTGAAACAATGTGGATATCGCCACTGTTGTCCTTCTAAATAAAATGTTGAAAGAAATTGGATGTTCAAAGCTTTCATCTTCCCAGATTAAATTGTAATAAGTTTAAAATTTAAAAAGTGGTATTTCAACTTAACACATGGGACAGGCTTCTCAAAACACTCGAGGAGAGAGGGAAATTGCAAAGTAATTATTTATTCTTCTGCTTTGTCTTTCATGACATGAAATCCTTTGCTGAATTATTCTACTTAGAAGGCCTTTTCTGTGATGGCGTATATGTACTTTTTGTTTGTTTTTGTTACAATGTGGGATTATTGCTTTTCAAAGGGTGGTGTCACAAGAGGCATGTTGTAAAAATCCGGAGATGCTGCCAGTAATTAGGCAGCTGGGTGGCCTAGAAATTGTCTCCATTACACTGTTGTTTCTTTGCCAGTTCTCCCTGTTCTCTCTTCTGGGAAAGGAAAAAAAAAAAATCTTTGTTTTTCTTTACATAGTTTTTATAGGCAGAATGAATAAACCTTTTTTTTTTTTCACTTGCCGGAGACTTCTAACACAACATCAACTTCCACATTTATGATTTATGGCCCTTGCTTTGATTTACAATCGATTGTCAAAAACATGTTTAATGAATGATCAGGGCTACAATATTTAATGTGTTCAGGGGATTCTACTCACAAATCTATGGGCTTCCCACACGCACACAAGCTGCCCACATGGATTAATATTGTGCCTGTTTTTAAAACCAAAACAGTTCTCCAGTGTGGATCACTCTGATAGCCAAGATAATGCATGTCCGGGGTCTGTAATAAATGAGTTGTCAGCCTGCGGGACAGAAAACGATTTTGTTCTTCTCTCTCTTTGTCTCTTTCTGTCTTTATCTCTGACATGTTCGTCTCTCATTCCAACACGTGGCTGTGAAAAATACATGTGTGCATGTGCTGTGTGTGTTTTGAATTCTATTATTTGGATATGTGAGGGAATTTGTAGCTCATGAGAGTAGGTGTTCCGTAACTGTTTATTGGACTGAATTGTGGCTTTTGGAGTTCCTTTTTGAAAATTGTTTGAAGTTCGCTCTAGGGAGGGGTGAGTGGGGGTCCCCAAAAAACAAATGCTAACATCTTAATTTCTAGATCCTTTGAGTATTTCCCTAGATAGCAAAAGAGTGAATGTTACCTTATATGGTTAAAGATCTGATTAAGTTAAAGATGTTGAGAGGAGGAACTTATCCTGGATTATCCTGTGGGGTCCTAAATGCAACCACATGTGGACTTGTAAGAGAGGCAAAAGGAGTTCTGAGACAAACACACACAGAAGGAGGCAATGTGACCCGTGAGTGGTGGGAGTGCTGCAGCTACAAAGCCAGGGACGCCGGGGACGCCAGGGACGTCAGGGACGTCAGGCAGCTGCTGGAAGCCAGAAAAGGTGGGCAACCCACTCTCCCCCAAAGCCTCTGGACACAGGGCAGCCTTGCTGATACACCAATTTCAGTCTCCTGCCTCCAGAACCATGAAAGAATACATTTCTGTTCTTTCAAGCCACCCAGAATGCAGTAATTTATTGTAGCGACCACAGGGCTCTAATATGCTGGCTAACCCCATGAATCAGGCAGGCAAGGCCCTGGGCTTGCAGGAGTCTCGAAGCCCAGACACATGGGGAAGGTGAGGACGGTCCCAGCAGAGAGGCGGAGACTTGGGGGAAGCATGTTGGCCCCAGAGCTCGTTCCTTGCCTAGGAAATACCAGAAACAGCATTAGGTGCAGGCAAGTATTGATAGTTGAGAACTGAGAACTGCAGCAGTAATTTAGGTGGCAGAAAAAAACCTGGTCAGGGCCATGGATAGAAAAGAAATTAATTGAACACTCACTTTGCCAGGCTTTGAACTGCCAGTGAACCTTTCAAGTAGATTTCATTTCTCATTTTGAAGTTGAACTAAAATTCACTGAGATTACGTGAATTGTCCAAGATCACAGAAATAATAAATGCAAAGCTGGGAATCAAAGTAGAGTTTGCCTTCTACCTTAGGGTTTCCACTATTACACTACGTCAGTGGTTCTCAACCTTCCTAATGCTGCCACCCTTTACTACAGTTCCTCTTGCTGTGGTGACCTCCAACCATAAAATTAGTTTCGTTGCTACTTCCTAACTATAATTTAGCTACTGTTATGAGTCATAATGTAAATATCTGATATGCAGGAGACCCCCAAAGGGGTCGTGACCCACAGGCTGAGAGCCGCTGCACTACATGCTCCCACTGCTTTGCTGCCCCTACTCATGACCACAATAATAGGCACCCGGGCCAAGCTTAATGGGCCATGTGTTGATGGGAAGGAGACAATTTCAAGGCTTTGTTTAGTTCTGGGTGAACATCCAGACCAATCAAAGAAGGAGGCTAATTCTGTGGAAGAGAACCCAGTGTAAGGCTCAAAGGAAGCTACATTCAAATTCAGACTTGGCCAATGTGAGCCATGACATCTATTCCATGGATCAGTCCACGAGAAGACATATGAAATCAAAATGCCTACTTCAATATCTAATAGGACAAATGTCTTCCCATTATATGGTAGGGTTTGAAGATAATTGAACAAAAGAATGGCAGGCATTGCTGTTGGTTGGTATAAACTACAGTACACACAGTTCCACTCTCTACGGTTGAGTTTAATTAAAACTATAGAAAATGAGAGGTGGTTTGGTTTGGTGAAATGGTCACGAGATTAGAAATCCAATTCCCTAAAAGCCCCAGGTTTCTCATCTGCACAATTAATGCCAATAATGTTAAAAAACACTTGGACTTCAGCCAAGGCAAGGCATATTATTTCTTATCAATCTAAACAAATATCCTAAAGGCTGACCTTCAACATGTATTCTGACATTAGACATATATTAGGCTGCATTTGATGTAATATTGATTGATCTACATCATCGAACTTCTGGGGTACAAGATGCAGAATCGATATTGTGGGGGTGCATCAGTATTCAGGTAAATCCTCGTACAAGCACAGAGTGTTTACATTTCAATAGCAGCATTTGGTAATTTTTTTAAAGTATTCAATATAAAGCATTTTGTGCCTTGAATTTATTTCAAATGAAAATTACAAACACAGTTGATTTGAAATATAGTCTCTTAGGGATTGAAGAAGGAAGAATTTGGTAATTTTTTCCCTTGTTTTTCCAAAAACAGAAAACAAACATTAACAATAATGGAACAAGTATATACTTGGAGGAAAATCAATGAATAAATCTTTTGAATAGAATGATTTAATTGATCACTAAAAAATAAAGACTTTATAAAATGTTTTTCTTAACTGTAAAAATTTTCATACATTATCTTAAGTTTTAAATGGTCATTTAACTTAAAACTTAAAAAAAAAAACCCAGATACTCTCTGGATAAGCTGTGCATGTTTCAGAAGCAAAGATAATACCCACCCCTTGTAAGACATGTTTTTTGAATGATTTTTGTTTTAGTATTGACAATGTTTTCTGATAAATGTGAATTCTTTCTCATACTACCCTTACAACGGCAGCACACATTTACAAACCGCTGCCTTTGATTACCCAAGGCCATCAGAAGCACGGACGGAGAACAAAGCATAGCTGTACCCAAGCACGTGAGAGCAAATCCATGACCCTAACCTCATTAGCACTGCTTTCTAGCCAATGGATAAAGCTATAGTGAACACCTTCTTCTGGGAAGGATTGTCAGAGCTGATACTTATTTTGAAGGCCTCAAAAACCCTTTATAAAGAACAAAATGCAAACAAATCATAATCCAGTCCTTATAATGTGACTTTTAGTACTATACTTCAGTCACTGGTTGATCTTGGTTAGTGAAAGATGGTGATAATCTCATTTATATATTTGGGTATATCGTGAGTATCAGCTTTTTAGGATCATTAATGATTCAACTTTGTAGTACTTTCTTGAGAAGAGGTAAAATATGTGGCCAGGTAAGAAAGTATAATAAAAGGGACCAGAATGGCTCATTTGTATATCAGAAGTTCTCTCTGTAATTACATTAAGTAATTATAGGCTCTATCTCTTAGCGCATAATTGGTGAAATCATAGTTCATGTAAAGAGTTTTGAAAATAATCTGTAGAAAATCATACCTTGTATCAAACGAGTTCCATTCAAAGATGTACTATAAACTTGATTAAATGCACATGAGGTTGTTGGGCAAGCACTCAGAGCCTGAAAATATCCCATTTGTTCTGAAAACATGATATTCTTGAACGTAGGGAGAGCTTTTTCAAATGTATTGTCTATCACTTTGTCTTTGTACCAGAGGCAAATTATTTTTTTAAGTGCTAATTGGCAGTTCTGTAAAGATTCCACAGTGCCCCCACACTAACTGCATCACCTGCAGAATTCTCAGTCGGACCCCATTTCCAGCCTGTACAGTCAGGAATTCTGACAAGAAAATGTATGCTCAAAGTTCTCAACAAAGGGGAAATTACTTTATAGTCTGTTATAAACATGGGGAGATAGCTGAAAGTTATTTCTTCTCACTCATTAGAGATGGTCTAACTTGGCTAATCTACACTGTGCTTAAATTATATAGCTGCTTTTCCTAATTTTTAGAATAAGTGCTATATTTATGGCCCACATGCTGAATATTTGAAATAGTTAGAACCAATAGATGTGGTACTGTGGCTTGTTTATAGTGGAGTTGATTAAATTGCCCCAGTTGACATCTTCACATGGTTCTTTCTCACATAAATTATTCCAATCAGTGTAAAAGTTGCTTATGCTGAAGGAATTGTGTGTTTGACAGTGGATTGTTGGCCCCAAGCAGTTGATCAGAGAAGTAATTTCAAATGGGGGGCTTGTTTGTAGGTTTGAGAAGCCTGTGTGCTATGAATCCAGGGTGCAGATGGGAAAGTGAGGGTTATAGCTGCTACACTTGTCATCCTATTGCTCTGTCAGCTACTATGAGCTACAGAAAGAGAGTTTCTTCATTTCTCAGACTTCTCATCTGTCAAATGGGCTAAGATTTGCATTAATAATATGAAAACTGGCAATCATATAGGTCAAAAGTGATCAAGTATGGAATTTCATATAGTTCATTCCAATAATAGTATCTGTATCAAAGGCCTATTGCAAAGATTCCATCAGTTAATTCAGGCAAATGACTGAATCAGTTAATTCAACACAATGACTGAAACACATTAAGACCATGCGTGATAAATGTTAATAATTTTTAAAATTATAGTTATCACTATTTTCAGGCCTAGGTATATGAGAAGAGAGATATAT
>CAUYQV010085019.1:0-13605 GCA_963574575.1 Galagoides demidoff | reverse complement strand
AGGTGGAGGGTTTGAATCCAGCCCAGGCCCGCCAAACAATGACGGCTGCAACCAAAAAATGGCCGGGCATTGTGGCGGGCACCTGTGGTCCCAGCTATTTGGGAGGCAGAGGCAGGAGACTCACTTGAGCCCAGGAGTTGGAGGTTGCTGTGAGCTGTGATGCCATGGCACTCTACCCAGGGGGATAGCTTGAGGCTCCGTCTCAAAAAAAAAAAAAAAAAGAAAGAAAGAAAGAGGGAAGAACACAAAGGGAGATTCTACAATCAGTTTTCAGACATATGGAGGGCTTACCAGTGATGGGGCTTTTGAGCTATCTAGACAACTGCTGGAAATCCACCCCTGGGGTCTATACAGTATACATACATACATGTATATAAAGTGAAAGTCTTACTTGGTTAAAAGTAAGGCATATTTTTTTGAAATGTATGTATAATCTGGCAAAATTCAGACCTTATTTATAAGGTGCCTGCTAAGTCAAGAATATTGTATCAATGTCAATTTTCAGATTTTGACAATGTACTCTGGTTATGTTAGATATTGTCATTTGGGAAGTATGAGAACTTGCTACTAGTTTTTAAAACTTTTTGTAAGTCTATTTCACAATAAAAAATTATAATCATGATTTTTAAAGAGAAAGGTATAAGATATATTCTTGGCATACTACACGTTGAAGATAACCTTGTCTCTATCAGCCTGAGACCCGAATGGCCCAACATAGGAGGGCTGCCCCACTGACCTGTTGACTAGCCAGTACCATCTTATGAGTGGGAAATGAGCTTTCCCATTATTGCCATCACATGTCCAGGTATCTTTGTTACCACAGTCCCACCTACCCAATCTAATAGGGTCCAGCTGCTTCTTCTCCCACTGGTTCATGAGGAAGCTCCATTAAGTAGTTTAAAAACCACCTTCATAAACTATCAGAGAAGGAAGAAGGCCAAACTTTCAAATGACCTAAGCTTGCATAAAACTCTGAAGACGATTTAAATGACTATCTTTAATTATACTCAAGCAGCAGGTGCTGGATAGGCAGAACTTTGGGTAGAGTAGCTGTGATTGAAAAAGTTGTCTTTTGGGTAGAGACAGTTGGTAAGACTTCTTAGGGCTGGGCAGGATGTCATACTTGGTCATGCAAATATCAAAAGCTCAAGTCTCCCCTACCCTGGGAGAGAGAGGGATGGGGCTTTAGTGGCCTGGCAGAGGCTACTTTCTCTCCTGTGGTTTGTAGAGCTGGGAAAGTTAGTAAACTTGTATTGGAGATCTGCTATTTGGAACAAGAGTCAACTCTTCTCTTTAGAGCAGTGTTTTTCATTTTTATCTCATAGCACACTTGAACTTGTAGTTAAACTTCCTCGGCGCACTTAAGTTATGTTGATCAACAAAAAGAGTAAAAAAAAAAAGAGTATACTTACTGTGCTTTAAACATCTTTCAAAAATAATTTAATTAATGATTTTTAAATATTTCTGCAGCACTCCTAAGAACCTCTCACAGTACACCAGTGTGTTGTGGCACACCAGTTGAAAATCACTGCTTTAGAATTTCAACATTGTTGGAATCACCTTACTGGATTTAGTGTGTTCTAGCTACTCTCAGGAAAAGCACTGAGAACCTCAGAGGAAAACTCACCACAGGAAAGGGGAAGTGTGGCTGGTAATTTGATCTCATTGTAAGGTCTAGTTGATCTTAAAGGGATGACTCTGGGCCAAAGCTTAGCTGAACCTAAATGTGCTTTCTAACCCAGCCACCCTGGTATTCACAGACTATGTCAGAATGATACATGGCTTGGGAGTGGGAACCCAAGGTCTCTAACCTTGAAAGACCAAAAATGGAACACAATACATAAGGAACTAGTTTTGCCCTCCCTCACGGTGGCAGTGGACTAGCAAAGGGCAATAAAGGGGTACAGGAATACTTGGCACTAGTAGGTAAACAAAATTCTCTAACAGTGTCTATGATAAATAGGAATAATACCCTTGAACTATGTAAGAGAATCCTGAGGAACTGATGCGGAGGAGAGGAGTGTGAACAGGTGGTTCAGAGGAACCAGATGCCTGCTAATTTAATATTCATTTGACTCTTAAAAAAGAGCTATGAGCACTTCTGCACCTCTGAGCTATAGAGTGAATCATATCAGTTTCACATGGAAAGCACACAAGGAAAGGACAGATTCACAATCAAAACCTGTGGCGTGATGTTTGTGAATGGCAAAGAGCAAGCAGGGAGCCCGCATTGCATCTTCTTTTTCAAACATAATGATATTCAGGCAAAAAAGGTAAAATAAACATTGACTGGAGGGAATTGGACCCCAGTATAGATAGAGTATGATAAAGCAATGAGTGTTCTAAATGAATTCTAATCTCCTACTCTGGACGAATAACACCAGAGACCTTGGAGGATAACAGAGAACAGAGCAAGGGCCTAAATATAAGATATGAATAAATGTTATTTAAAATTCTAGAAAGAGGAAAAAGGAAGATTCTGAAAACCATGTCACTTCAATCTCAAGCAAGTTATAAGACTAGATTATTTAAAGACCAAGGTGATTGCTACAAGTTTTGATGGGCTCATGAAGAATAAGCTATTGCAGGTTAATCTCATTTCTTCTTTTGAAGTGGTTGTTACACTACTAACTCAGGGAAATGTATTGTCAAATATCAGAAAAACATTTGACAAAAATCACAATAAAATGTGGATGAGAAGATTGACGGGGGGTAGAAATTGGTAGTTTGATGAATGACTGAATCAAATACCAGTTGATTCAGTTCATTAGTGATGTGTAATAGGCCTCAGCCTGGGCATTGTCCCACTCAATAGTTTTTTAATGGTATAAATGAAAATATAAGTTACATATTTACTAAAATTGCCAAAGCTGGGCAGAATATCAGAATCCAAAATTATCTCAAGTTGAATCAAAGGAGCAACTCCATAACATGGAAATGAAAAAAGTATTTATTCTTTTTAACAGTTAGGTTTTAATTCGTGTTTTTTTTTTCTAATAACAGCCAGAGCCAAGGCTGGAAATTTAAAACTATTTTGTAGATTTGGTAAATCATTTCCAAATTATTCTGGTAGAGATGCATTGCTCACTGCACAACTACACATAAGAGGAAATTACATTCTTTTAAAAAGGCAAATCTACTCCTAAATCTCTTCAAATTCAATGCACTTTAATTTTTGGTAATTCATAAAAGCTAAAAGAACCCTGTATTTTCTTTTTCTTAATCTTCTTAAAAGAAAGCCTTGAAAAGAAACTTTTGTGTTAAACCAGTTCCAAAATGGATAATGCATAGAATGTTATTCCATAGAGACTGACAGTACAGCATGAAGAAAGTGTTCCACAGTCAAAGAGATTGGGAAACCCTGGGTCAAACTTGACTGACAGACTTTATTTCTACAGGGCTTCTCTATGTCTTCAATTACGTTTAAATATGCTAATGTGAAAAGGGAAACTCAGAAAAAGGGCTATGGAAGGGATCTGAGCTACAACCCTCAAACCTCAGGCCAAGTATGACTCAATGCCTGTTTTTATTGGAATGCAGCCGCAACTATTCATTTACATATTAACTCTGGCTCTAAGGGCAGACTTGAGTAGTTGTCTCAGAGACCATGTGGCCCTAAAAGCCTAAAACATTTACTTTTATCAGGCCCTTGACTAAAAATGTTTGCCAACCCCTGGGCTATAGTATGCAATGTTCTTAAAATTTGTCTGACCACAGAAAAATCTGAGGGAACACACCTATTATGACAGCTAATTTTATGTGTCAACTTGACTGGACCACATTGTGCCCAGATATTTAGTTAAACATTATTCTGGGTGTATTTGTGAGACTGTTTCTGAATGAGATTAACTTTTGAATTGGTAGAATGAGTAATGCAGATTGCTCTCCCAGTTGTAAGTAGGTCTCGTCCAAGATGGTGAAGGCTGAGTAAGGAAGGATTCACTTTCTCTGCCTGACTGTCTTTAAGCTATGACATAAGTCTTCCTCATTTGGACTCAGACTCAAACTGGAAATTGACTACTGCCTCTCCTGCTTCTCACACTTTTGGACTTGAATGGAATGTACCAGTGGCTCTCCTGGGTCTCCAGCTTACTGACTACAGATCTTGGAACTCTTCAGCCTCAGCTTCAAAGCCCTGGTGCCATCTGACATTAAGATATGCAGAATATCTCCACTGTATTCTCCAGCCAACCACTTATAAGAAGCAAGGTGCTAGATGACTGTATGTGTGATTTTCTAATCATTTTTTGAAAACTAATGAATCTAATGAGATTGGCTGATTGCTTCTACTATGGTTGGATGAAGTGATTTAAAAAGAAAAAATGAACTCAGAGACTGGAATCCCCAGCTTAACTGCCTTATGAATGACCTGAAATCTGTGTGTGCCCAAAAGGAGACCCTGATCTACTGTAGTTGCAGGGCTGATATTGCTGAAAGTCAAACACAGAATCTCACCCTGTCACTGGATAAACTACAGAGTGCCTGCTCTTACCGTGTGGGCATTGGTTGGGAAAGAATGTGATCCTGTAAGTTGTAATGAGAATGTGTAGGAAAACTCTGAAGAAGCTTGGGGACACTGAGCCCTAAATGCTGATGAGTCATCTTGCCAGTGAAAAATGTCTCCCCACCCCCAGTGGTAGCAGCCTCTCCAGCCCCATGTAGGGAGATTAATTCTGTACCAGCTACAGAAACTTCATGTTCTCCTTTGAAGGAGTCGTCATGCAAGACAATGCCAATTCTCCTCAGGAACCACCACCATAGACTCCAGTCCAAAGATGAGGTGCAAAATGTGACCTATGAGGAGGTGTGCTAGTTGCATTTTTAAATTTATACAGACAGAAATCTAGGGAACATGTGGGAATTAATATATATGTATTAAGGATGCAAGATAATCATGGTGGAAAAATAAAGGTAGACCAAGCTTGATTTATTGACATGGGATCGCTAAACAGAAATCCTGCATTTACTGTTGCAGTTCAGAGAGTTAAGAAGTGCTCTAACAGTTTTGTTCATTGGCTAAAACATGGACCAAAATGTGGGCCACAGTGAGCAAATTAGAAATGCCAATCCTGCCTTGGTTTAATACAGCAGAAGGATTAAAAGGATCAGGGAAATAGGAATGTTAGAGTGGATTTGTTATTTAAGACATACTCTCTCAGACTAGAGGGCCCAGAAGATATATCTTTCACCATTAGTATGAGAAATAAATTTTTGAGGGAATCCCAGTATCCTGAAGAGTTCCATGATCGCTATTCTCTATAAGCCAGACTTTGTGACGAGGACTCTAGTCACTGCATTGGGAAACCTAAATGCAATGGGAGTGATTGGAACCCCAGAGTCAGGAGCCATGTGGTGGCACTTGACTGCCAAAGGCCTGGTAGGCATGGTTACTGTGATGGGCAGTAGAGTCAAAGCAGCATTCAAAAGTGTCTAGAAGTAAAATAGAAGGCCCACCAAATTCATAACCTATATAAGCATAGAAGTTCTAGGTCAAGTGAACAAAATCTATCCAGAATCATAAAAAGAGAGTCATGGCCCCTCAATCAATCTGAAAATTGAGTCAGTTTATAGATGGAAAGGCTGGTTCCCCTTCAGGAAGGATCCCAGAACTGCCAGAAACTTATGTTGTTAATCTTTCTCCAAGGCCCTCTGAGGAACATGGCCAATCACTTGTTCTGAGTGAATGGAGTCCCAAGCTCATCTTTAGATGGCTGCTTCATCAATGGATCCTTACAGCCTTTTATTCCAGATATTTGAGAAAATTCTCTCAATGTAAATAAGACTCACGTCAAATTCCTTTTCATGTTTCTCAAATGTGGGTGAGCTGTATGACTACATGCAAGATTAAGAATGCTCCCCTTTTCCAGATAAGTGTAGTCGGTCACCTGAAGCCATGCAACAAATATCATGAGAAGTAACTGGGAGACAGTGAAACTGGCAAGTCCTATGAAGAGACATGGAATTTCAGTACTTCCTCAGGACTCAACACCAGTGGTGAAAGGGAATCCATGCTGTAAGTACAGGGCTGTGAGAACCAGAGTCTTCTGTTGTGCATCTAATAATGCCATTTCAGCACATAGGGGTCCCTTCTCCCAAATACCTTTCTTCCTTAGTAATGCCTGAAATTCCGTTCCAGAGGGGTCATTCCCTTAAGAGTAAGGTGACCAGATTTTAACATTGGTAAAGTGGGACACCGTTGACGGGCGTGGGGGGGGACTTAATTAAAAATTTGGTCTATATGGGGCAACAAAAATTTTCATAGAATGCAAAAATAGTAGTGTAATATATATTTTTTAAATTTCAACATAAGTACAATTTACAAATATAATACATTTTTTAAAAATTATGTATAGAGTGGCACCTGCGGCTCAAAGGAGTAGGACCTGGGTCCACCTGGGTGACCTTGCTCAGGAGGGGGGTAGGAAGTCTATATTAGCCTTTTCATTTCCAAATGAAGTTACATTAACCTCTTCATTCCCAAATGGAGTTTCATTAACCTTTTCAGCAGCCACCGTATATTCCCTTCCAGTTGTCCTGCTGTTCCCTAGCTTGTCGTGCATTCTTTCTAAAAATTGGGACTTTTTTAAAATGCTGCAGGACTCAAGACAAATTGTTAAAAATTGGAACTGTCCTGCCAGAAGAGGAACGTCTGGTCACCTTACTTAAGAGACTTTTGAAAAGTTGCTGCAATGCACATGCCACACACATAGTGTCTAGCTGGAGCACTTGGTGAACAGGGCATGGCCTTGGTGGTGCATAGAGAGCAGACATGGACCTTGTAGTCACCAAGACACAGCCAGCATTCCCTCGCCAACTGCTGCTTATTTATCCTTGGATCCCCTCTGCTGTGAGGACCTCTTGTGAGCCCCGTGCTTCACTCGCTCCAGCCCTTACTGCAGCTTCTCTCCCTCCCCAAACTGCTTCCATCCAAGCTACTGGGCCCCCAAACCCAGTGTTTTCTGAAAGGGCCATCCATGCAAAGTGACACCTTAAATGCAGACAGAACTGAGAAGCCGCAGAATGAGGTAGACAAATCCAGGTTGTTGTTAAAGGCTATTTATTGGGGAACTTGCAGACAGGAGTGTGGCCTTGGGCAGCAGCAGCAAGACAACTAGCTTCCCACCCACTGACCTGGGCCCAGGATTTATATACTCTAGGAAAAGGGCAAATGTGCTTTATAAAGAATGTGAAGGATAATTAAAGTTGACCTTCCAGGAAAAGGCAAGAATGCTCTGAATGCCCTTGTCTATAATTTGTGTGATAACATCAAGGTTGTTTTGACCTAACGGCAAGCTTTACAAGTAAGTGCCTGCTCTCACACAAGGAAGAGTAGATAAAGTGGAAATCTTAGAGACATTCCAGGAACTGGGTAAATCAGAAGTGAACTTGGTGGATTAGTACCCAAGATGGAGTCACTTTGGCCTCCATAGCCAGTGAAACAAACCCAATGAAGTCCCCATCTCCTATCTGAGCCTCTCCCACTCTCTGCCCTTACCTGCAGCCCTGCTACCTTCTCCCTGAAGACCCCACATTGGTAGGTAACCAGCTGCTGTGCCCTGCCTACACGCCTCCTCAGCCACTCACTCCTTGGGCTTTTCCTGGAGCCCTGCCCTGGCACATGTCCCTTCAGGAGGGTCACTGAACGGTGGTCCCCTCTGGCAAGGCCCTCCAGCCTTCTACCTCTCTCTCTCTCTCAATGTCTCCCAGCAGCGTGGTCCTTAGCAGCCTGTTGCAGATAGGGGAGTGAGTCGGGGAGACGGGGGCAGTTCTTGCTCCCTGTAGGTCTCTTTTCTGCCCTCATTTCTGTATATTCCCCACCCTGACACAGTCTCACTCCCCACTTCCCCTCCCCATCTCTCCTGGACTTGGTGGGCCCTAGGGAAGAATGGACCAAAGGAAACCTCAGAACTGCCCAGAACTCTGCCCAGAATCCCTCAGCGTGCCCGGTCAGCTCTCCTCCTCTCTGCTGCACCATGGCTGCTCCAGGCCTTCCCATCTGTCCTTCGTCTCATCCCCCCTTCTCCGTGAGCACCTTCATCCTGCTCCTCAGAGACTACAGGCTGTCAGAGGACGGCTCCTACCTGAGTGGCACCAGAGCTCCCAGCTGCCCTCAGTGCTCCCACCCTTTCTCTGCTCTGTCCTCTCTCGGCAGAGAAGGTGGTTCAGGAGGGAACTCAGAGCTGGATTAAACTTCCTCCCTCCTCTGGTGTGCTCTGGGATGCTGGGCAACCCAGAACCTGGTTCTACAGTGTCACCACTCATCCTGGCACTTGGGTCACAGGTATTGGCCCAATGCGCTGGCGCCATTGGCTAAGGGACTAACCTTTGGATCACAGGGCTCAACAGTCTATCCCTGATGCTCCAACAGGCCATGCTGTGAGTATCATGGCTGTGATGTGAGTTGGAAGGGATGATCACTTATGAACCTTCTCACAGGCATTTGTAGAGGCTGAACAAGAATAAAGAGCTTTGAGGTCTCTGGCCATACGGTATATTGTCTTAGAATAACACACTCTGCAGTGGGATGGTCCCTATAGAAGGAACCTCCTATTCTTTTCCAATCTCTCATTCCCAGTGTGTCCCCTAGAATTCGTAGTCCTGTCTCCTTCCTACACATACACACTCATACACACACACACACTAAAAATACTCAATTTCCCAGGCATCCTTGCAGCCAAATGACCCCTGAGATGCATGTGGAGATCACTGAATTGGGCTCCCCCTCCTTTTCTGAATAATATGTCAAAGCCTTGAGGAGATGGCTTCTGCTCATCAATCTTCCTTCTTTCTTCTTGCCTCGTGGTGCAGCAACAGTTCGGGAAGATAAAAGCTACATGCAAAGTACCATGACACCACAGACAGATGGAAGACAGCCTTGATACCATCTTTGCTCACATTTGGCACTAGCCAATAGGCTGCTGCCTTCTGGTTATAAAAGGAAAAAAGTTTCTTGATTGACCATATTGCCAAGTGATATCATATTGATAACTGACATAACAATTTTCACCAAGGCACCCACTGGCATCCTGTCGTTGGCTGTCACTGAGAGTCGCCCTGTAGAACTCTTCCAGGACATTGCTATTGTAGCATATTTATTGCACAATATTCTAACTGGCTGCTCTGCACCTAGTCTTGCCCCCTTCAATGCATTCTCTGTTCTGAGGCCAGAATGGTCTTTTTACATTCAAATTTGATCATACCTCTATCCTGCTTACAACTCTCCAGGGGCTCTGGGTGGCATGACAGCTTATTACCATGTGCCAAAATCCACACCCCCTTTCAGAGTCAAGCCACCTCTGTGAAGTGAATGCACAGTCAGGGACCATATTCCCAACCCCCCTCACTTCTAGATGAGGTGCTGTGACAACTATTTGCCCATCAGCTATATGGTAACATGGGGTCACTCTGGCTGAGATGTCAAGATGCAGCTACATACTCTCCAGATTCTCTTTCCCTTCTACTGTCCCCAGGACAACCCTAGAGGATAGCAGAGGCTCCCAGCAGGGGAATCCCATGTGAGATGAACCTACCCAGCCACCAGAAACACCCCAGTGATCTAACAGGGAAGTAAGGAATAACTCCACTATATGCTGAGTCACTGAAACCTTGAGGTTTATCACACCAATCATTAGTGCTCTAATTCTGGGGTCCCCAGCCTGTGAGTCTGTGGTCTGTTAGGAACCGGGCCAAACAGCAGGATGTGAGCGATAGGTGAGCAAGTGAAGCTCATGTGTACTTATAGCTTCTCGCCGTGGCTCGCATCACTGCCTGAGCTCCTGCCTTCTGTCACATCAGCAATGGCGTCGGATTCTCAGAGGAGTGTGAACCCTGCTGTAAACTGCACACAAAAGGGATCGAGGACACACACTTCCTGTGAGACTCTGATGCCCCACCGCTACCCCCAGTCTATGGAAAAGATGTCTTCCATGAGTCCAGTTCCTTGTATCAAAAAGGTTGGGGAGCACTGCACTAACTAATACCCCTTATGGTGACCTTAGGATAAAGTCCACAATCACTGTGGCACCCACAGTCTGACGCTAGCCCATGCTCTGCTCTCTTTTCACATCAACTAAAGTTGCCAGTGACACCGGACAACTATACGTGTCTCCACTGGACTTCAAACAGGCCATTTTCCTTGACCTGCCTGGAAACTTCCTCCACTGCTCTTTGCCTGGCAATTACTGTCATGCAGTGGAAGGACGACCTTGAGTGTCACTTCCTCAGAGAGGCCCTCCCCAACCAGCCCATAGATAAAGCCATCATCTATAGCACCATTCGCACTTGTCAATATTTGCCCTATCTGCCAGACTATAAGCTCCGAGAGAAGACAGACTAGTTCTCTAGTCACTAGGACAATGCCAGATACAGAGAAGGCAATCGGTGAATACCTATTGTGTGTATGATGAATGAACTGATTTTGTGAGAACAATGTTGAGTGACCCTGTTTATAGAGACTGATGGGAAATATCATTCATGCTGCAAAAATTCCTAGAAATTTTTTTTAATTCTATTAATATGAACATTGCATTCTTATGTAATCATTTATTTTTGCTTTTGCCTCTAGGAAACTCACAGATAGATTTACAGCCCACCTTTAAGCACTGCACAGGGCCGAGAGTATGCCTTCTGAACAATCTCTTGCTCTAGCTTCACATAATAATTCAATCCTCCCTCTCTCATCATCCTGAGTCTATTACTCTTTATTACCAAGTTGTGAAAATAATTTATATAGACTTCTCAAATGATTTTCTGTTTAGAGTGGCATAAAACTTTTTAAGTTTCAGTCTTTTTTTTTTTTTTTGGAGACAGAATCCTGCTCTATTGCCCAGGCTAGAGTGCTACAGCATCAGCCTAGCTCACAGCAACCTCAAACTCCTGAGCTCAAGCCATCCTCCTGCCTCTGCCTCCCCAGTAGCTGGGACTACAGGTGCCTGCCACTATGCCCAGCTACTTTTTCTATTTAAAGTAGAGACAGGTTATTCTCAAATCCCTGACCTCAAGGGATCCTCCCAGCTCAGCCTCCCAGAATGCTAGGATTACAGGTGTAAGCCACCCAAAACTGGCCTAAGTTTCATTCTCAATGAACTTAAGTTGTAAGTTTCATTCTTAATGAAAGGAATGACCTATAATTTTTCCATGCTTATATTGACTTGGGAATAGTTAAAATTTCTTTCTTTCTTTATTTTGCTTATAAATATTGACTCTTTCCCTAATATAATTTAGCACAAAGATGCTTAGAATGGATTTAAGCTACAAAAGTTACTATGGTAAATGTTAGCACAAATGTTAACAAATATTGTTTATCACAAAATTATAAAATTAAAAGATGACAGAGCAAAAATGTCTCAGGGGTTCCTATAGTTTAATTCCCTCATATCACAAATGAGAAAAGCCAAAAGCCAGAGAGTTCAAATGATTGTCCCAAGACCATGCCTACAGTCACTGCTGGAGCAGGGCCTCCAGCTTGCTTGAGTCTGCTCCTCAATCAGTGTTCTTTCTATAATAGCTCTTTGTTACTATATGCCAGGGAGTGGTAGAATGAATAATGGCCCCCCACAATATACACATCGCCTTGACCAATCCCCGGACCCTGCAAATGTTAATGAGTGCAGCAAAAAGGACTTTGCAGATGTGGTTAAGTTAAAGACCTTGAGACATGGAGACTATCCTCAACTGTCCAGGCAGGCACTAAATGCAATCACAAGTGTCCTCATGAGAGGGAGGTAGGAGGAGTTTTGATTATGTAAGAGGATCAGGCAATGTGGTGGCAGAAGCAGAGATTGGGATTACATGGCCACAGGCCATGGAATGCCTTCAGCCTTAAATCCTGAAAGAGGCAAGGATCAGATTCTTTCCTGGAGCTTTCAGAGGGAGCGCAGCCTGCCAATAACTTGATTCCAGCCCAATGATAGTGATTTCAGACTTCTGTGAGAGAATAAATCTGTGTTGTTATAAGCCACTAATGTCTGCAAATTTTCTACAGTGATGGCAGGAAACTAACATTCAAGAGTTGGCAAACTGTGACCTTTGACCAAATCTGGCCCATTATCTGTTTATGTAAATAAAGATTTATTAGAACACAGCCTTGTCCATTCCTCTATGCAGTATCTCTGACCACTTTAGTACTACAATAGCAGAACTAAGTACTTTCAATAGAGATCACATGGCCTGCCAACCAAAACTATTTACAACCTGGCCCTTTATAGAAAAAGTTTGTTTTTCTGCATTTAGCTAGAAATGAATTTCACTTTTTCTCATATTTTCATTTCCCTTTCAGACTAACAATAACACATGTTCATTATACAAAATTAAAACATTAACAAATTATGTCTACAAAAAATCTCGTGTACGTTCCCCAATTTATTCTTTCTCTCTACATACATGATAACATTTATTATTTCTTAATCTGTGTTTATTAAGTCTTCAGATATTCATAAATCACAAAGGACTGTATAATTCAGAAAGACGATACAGGTGGGAGACTTCTTAATAAGTAAGCCAAGAATAAAGAGAATAATGTGAAACTGACAGGCTCCCAGCATGCATCCTAGAGAATCTACAACAGGGTCCAGTTGGGAGCAAGAAGGGTGAATGGTTCCAGCATGGATCTCAGCATCCACAAGACCAAGTCTAGATCTCTTCTTATGCATAGCCATCCCTTAACCTCCCTGAGCATCAATTCTTGTAAAATGGAGATAAAAAGACTCATGGAACAAAGTCACCAAGTAACAATTATAAAGTATAACAGTGCGAAGCCTCCCACATAGTGCCTGGTGCATAAACTGAAGAGAAACAATTGTTGTCATTTTTCATGAATGTCTTGGCTTAAAATATTAAGCCAGACCCTTTAGCGCAATGAGTTTGAAACTGCTCACACTTAGCTTCAAAGCTGGCTCCTGGAAGTTGAGAGAGTAGCAACGCTAAGGTGGTAGCTGCCACTGGGACCACCGCAGGATAATAAGCCAGGATCTGCCATACTTATTGATTAACTATGGAAGATTATACCAAAATAGAGAAAATTGGAGAGGGTACCTATGGAGTTGTGTATAAGGGTAGACACAAAACTACAGGTCAAGTGGTAGCCATGAAGAAAGTCAGACTAGAAAGTGAAGAGGAAGGGGTTCCTAGCACTGCAATTCGGGAAATTTCTCTATTAAAAGAACTTCGTCATCCAAATATAGTCAGTCTTCAAGATGTGCTTATGCAGGATTCCAGGTTATACCTCATTTTTTAATTCCTTTCCATGGATCTCAAGAAATATTTGGATTCTATCCCTCTGGTCAGTTCATGGATTCTTCACTTGTTAAGAGTTATTTATACCAAATCCTCCAGGGGATTGTGTTTTGTCACTCTAGAAGAGTTCTTCACTGAGACTTAAAACCTCAAAATATCCTAATTGATGACAAAGGAACAATTAAACTGGTTGATTTTGGCCTTGCCAGAGCTTTTGGAATACCTGTTCAGGTCTATACACATGAGGTAGTAACACTCTGGTACAGATCCCCAGAAGTATTGCTGGGGTCAGCTCGTTACTCGACTCCAGTTGACATTTGGAGTATAGGCACCATATTTGCAGAATTAGCAACTAAGAAACCACTTTTCCAT
>CAUYQV010085018.1:0-19017 GCA_963574575.1 Galagoides demidoff | reverse complement strand
AAGGTGGCGGGTTCAAATCCCCAGCCTGGGCCCGCCAAACAACAATGATGGCTGCAACCAAAAAATGGCCGGGTGTTGTGGCGGGCGCCTGTGGTCCCAGCTACGTGGGAGGCTAAGGCAGGAGACTCACTTAAGCCCAGGAGTTGGAGGTTGCTGTGAGCTGTGATGCCATGGCACTCTACCTAGGGGGATAGCTTGAGGCTCCATCTAAAAAAAAAAAAGAATAATTACCTAAAATTGTGATCCTCCATAGGCATTTGGGCAGACTTTCCTCCGAAAATCCATATTCAAAGTCAAGTTCAGGGCCTGCAAGTTGACTCTTGCCTATAATCCTCACAGTCCAGGAGGCAAGGGGGGAGGATAGCTTGGGATCAGGATTTTGAGGTTGCTATGAGCTAAGCTAAGGCTGTGGCACTCTAGCCTGGGCAAAAAAGTGAGACTATGTCAAAAAATAAATAAATAAATAAGAAAGAAAGTCAAGTTCAAACCTCAGGTCATAAGGTCACAGGAGGCTGGGAAGAAGGTACAGTTGGTGGGGTGTGGAGGATGGTGACAAAATTCTGGCTTGGAACATCATACTGGTGCAACTGACCTAATGGAGAGCAGAAAAGTAGGTTAGGTTAGAAAACACGAATACCCCCATGCTAAGTGAGAAAATGTTGGCTGGAAATGCCTGGTCTGTGAACCCATGGTAATTCTGCCCCAATCCTTGATGACAGATGTGAAAATAATTTCAGATTTTTTTGTCTTACAGCCCATTGTTCTTCCTAAATGCTGTCTAATTTGATTCAAATTGTTAACTTGATGTTATAAATTTCCAATGTCTCATCCTTACTTGATAACAGCTTGGAAGGAAAATTTTTGGAAATCAAATCACAGTGTGTTTTTCCCTTATTATTTCATAATAATGGAAATGTCCTCTAAATGCAAACACTTGGTCAAAAATCTTTCTAGTCTACCAGCTTTAATTTAAGTAAATGTCTGTAAAAATTATTTGCTCTTCCCATTATTGTTTTTCATATAGTAATACAGTATTTTTGGTTATGTGTTTGGTGATGAGCATTAGAGTGGGGGGAGTGGGGGAAGCATAGCTTTGAATTCTGAATCTACAACTGAACTGTTACCTTGGGTGAGTTATTGAACCTTTCTGAGTTTTAATTTTCTCATCTTCAAAATCAGGATGGAATAGCATGAAGTGATACTCAAAATTGGTCTCTATTAACGTTAGATATTAGTGTGGTATTCCACCATGGATCTCATAAAAATTAAAAGTGATCATACTTTGGCCATAATTCGGGAGAGGTCTGTTCTTTCAGTGACTAGCAGCGAGTCGTTGAAGTTATCATTTTCATCCTATTCCATGAATGTACACATATTCAGATGTTTCTGGTATTGAACACCTAACTCCTAATCTCTAATAACTCAAAATGTTATTGGAAAGCAACTAGTTCTTTTTGTAAAAAAAGAACTTCTTTTCAGGGGAGAAGGAAGAAAATTTAAATGTGAAAAAATAAGTCTGTTTAATACATGATGATTATTTTTCTTGGGCCTTCCAAAAAGGAGAAAGAAAAAACAGTCAATGTTTTCAATAGCTCTGGGTTATTCAAAATGGACTGAATGGCACAAGCAATTGACTGTTTCTATTTTCCTGGAAGAAGCTTCTGGTTTATTTTCAAGCTAAATTCTTTCTGTTTCATACAATAACTAATGAGACCTTTACATTCAACATAATAAATAACTGGGAGTCATGAATCAATTCAGAGTAATCTGAAAAATTTCTGTTCAATAATGAGTGTATTAACTTTTCTGAGTATTTCTGGACTAGATTTCCAGGATGTATTTAGCCTGTGGCAAAGAATAGGCAGATCATAATTTGTTTGACCAGGGTATTTCAAGGTCTAAGGTAAGAGACATAAGTTATCAGGGTGGTCTCCATCCTTCTTCTAAAAACATACACTTGAAGTGATATATAAGTGTAAAGAAGGACCCAAGAAGAATGTCAGGAAAGAAAAATGGGGACAGGAAGAATGACAACTAGATCTTCTTTTAAAAACTTGGAAATTATTAATTTTTTATTGAGTGAATCTTCATTTGACTTACACTTCTTTAACAGATATCCCATTATTACCTTTCCTTAACCAAACCTGGATTCTTCAAGGGTATAAAAGAGATCAAGGAGCATGTGAGGATTTCAAATTCTTTCTCATGTCTAGCGTTAAAGGAATCATCTGGTTTTCACAATGATAATATCTTGCTTTTTGTTAAAGCAGGGCTGCACTGCTTCCCTTGCTAGCCATGGTGAAGTCTTCCAGCTAATTCATGGTGAAAAAAGGAGGCCTTTATGTATGCATTTGTGTGTGTGTGTGTGTGAGTTTGTGTGTTGATGCCTCCCCTCTGAAAAATATACATAACACACTCACTAATAATTGAAATCTCATTTTATTTTATCCCCAGATAAGAAAGAGGGAGAAAAAGATAAATCCACCTTAACCTTACCTGCTACTGATGCATAGACACTATCAAGGTTTATAAGGTAATTAAAATACATTTGAGGAAAGGCTCTGCATAAAATATTTAAGATATGTGCTGACTGTATTTGAACACTAGCATGAATCATTCAAGATTCTTAAGTTAATGAACTACATACAACTTATACATACAAAGATCTTTACTGTGAAAATATTTTATAACAATAGAAAACTGAAAGAGATGTAATTGTTCACTAGTCATGGAATGTTACATTCATTCTGGTATAATAAGCATATTTTAATGTTATTTAAATGTGTTAGGAGTATAAATTAATTTCATAATTAAAAAGTTATTAATGTTGTAAAATTACATAAATACTATAATATACTACACCACTGCTAAAAAGAATAAGGTGAATATGTGGGCACTTACATGAGAAAATATCTGTAGTGCAACGTTTTCACATTTTTTTTTAAATTTAATTTTTTATTAAATCATAACTATACATTTAGGGGGTACAATGTGATAATTTGTTTTACAATGTGGAATGCTTAAATAACACTAGTAAACATAACCATCACTCACTTGTTTTTTGTGGTAAGACATTTAAAATTTACTCTTAGTTATTTTGACGTGTAGCCTTGCATTGTGCACTCTAGGCGAGATCCCACCAAATTATCGCCCTCCTTCCACCAATCGCCTCCTCTCCCCTCCCTCTACCTCTTGCTAGACTGTATTTGTGTTTTATCATTCATATGAATGTGCAAGTATTTATATATTGATTTCATAATAGTATTGAGTACACTGAATTTTTTTTTCCATTCTTGAGATACTTTACTAAGAAGGGATGTTCCAACTCCATTCATGTAAACATAAAAGATACAAAGTCTCCATATTTTTATGGCTGAGGAGTATTCCATGGTATGCATATACCACAATTTGTTAATCCATGGATTGACAAACATTTTGGCTGCTTCCATGACTTGACAATAAGAAATTGGACTGCAATAAACATTCTGGTGCAAATGTCTGTTGTAAAATTATTTCTGTTCATCTGGGTAGATACCTAGTAATGATATTGCAGGATCAAACGGTAGGCCAACATTTAGTTCCTTGAGAATTCTCCATACTTCTTTCCAAAAGGGCTGTATTAGTTTGCAATCCCACCAGCAGTGTAGAAGTGTCCCCTTCTCTCTACAGCCATGCCAGCATCTGCAGTTTGGGCACCCTGTGATAGGGCTACTCTTATTAGAGTTAGATGATATCTCAAAGTGGTTTTGATTTGCATTTCTCAGATGAGTAAAGATGTTGAGCATCTTTTCATGTGTTTGTTGGTCATTTGTCTCTCATCTTCGAAGAAGTTTCTATTCACATCTCTTGTCCACAAAGAAATGGAGCTGTTTGTTCTTTTCTCATTGATTAATTTGAGTTCTCTATAGATTCTAGTTATCAGACTTTTGTCGGAATCATAACATGTGAAAATCTCCCATTCCAAAGACTGTTTGCTTTAGTTATCATGTTTTTAAGCTTCATTTTCACATTTTAAAAAGCTACGAATCATCTATGAAGTAGGATCCCATACTTTAAATAAAGGTTTTAAATTCTACTATCATGTGTGCTGTCTGTGCATCCATACACAAAGACACACACCAAACTCTTATCAGTGGTGCTCTTGGGATTGGGATTGGGGGATATAAATGGAAGGCTGCTACTTTTTTAACATAAAGTTTTCATGTTTTATGGATTTTTAATATTTTTCTTTCATGTCAAACAAAATAATAAGCTAGAAATAATTATATATGTAAAAGGATTTTCATAAAATATTTATTTTAAAACTGTTTCAAATAATGCACAGAACCAAATATTCAAGATAGTATGTCTTATAATTTCAGTAGTTCAATGGTTTTTTCTATGAGTGAAATAAAGCAAATGAAACACTGAGATAGAGCTTATGAGGTACGTATAAGATTCCGTGCAATATGACAGCATAAACCGTATCACTGGCTCGGCGCCTGTGGCTCAAGTAGCTAAGGCACCAGCCACATACACCCAAGGTGGTGGGTTCGAATCCAGCCCAGGCCTGCCAAACAACAATGATGGCTGCAACCAAAAAAAATAGCCAGGCATTGTGGCGGGCACCTGTGGTCCCAGCTCCTTGGGAGGTGGTGGCAGGAGACTCGCTTGAGCCCAGGAGTTGGAGGTTGGTGTGAGTTGTGATGCCACAGCACTCTACCCAGAGGGACAGCTTGAGGCTCTGTCTCAAAAAAAAAAAAAAAAAAAAAACTGTATCACTAAGCATGCTTATTCTACTGTCAATGGCATTTTCTGTATCTTTATGACAAACTAGAAACACTTAAGAACGAATTAGAATAATCATATGCTACCCTATTCTACACTTCCCATCCAATCATTATAAAAACTAATTTTCTTTCTTGTTTGGGGTCAATAAATAAGTATAAAAAGCTAAAATTGTTTCTAAAACCAAAAAGTTAAAATAAAGTTTGCATATATGAATTCTCTGATAAGTTATGATTATTTTAGATTTAAAAAAAAAGAACTTTTAAGAGAGTGTTTTCTTCTGCTAAAGGCCAAATGACTTGTTTTTGCACTATTTTTCAAATATGTAGCAGTGATTAGTATTCTTCCAGTAGTGGTTATAGAAAGAATCAAAGCTAATAAAAATCTATATTTTTACATTGTCAGTAGAAGAAATCTAAATGATTATGGGGATGTCGTAATGAAAAAATAAATTTCTCCTTCTGATCACAGCTTTACCTGGGTCTGTTTAACCATTAGAAAATTGCCTTTATTCCAACTCTCATTCTTGAGAGCTTAAAATTAAATATATGTGATATATAAACTGGAAATGTGTAAGAATTTTCTGAGCAAAATGATAATTTTCGCAATTACTTTCTTCTCCTGACTGTAGGGTAAATTTACAGTTATTTTAGTTCCTTGCATATTCTGAGTATGAGGGCCTTGTTAGATAATTAGTTTGCAAATATCTTCTATTCTACAGATTTTCTCTTTATTCTGTTGATTGTTTCCCTTGGTGTGCACAAGCTTTTTAGTTTAATGTGCTTTTGAGATCTTAGCCATAAAATCTTTACCTAGAATATTGTCCTGAAGCATTTCCCCCAATGCTTTCTTCCAGGAGTTTTTTAATTATTCCATATTGGTTCTTTTCTCTGGTGCTAGAAGAGGATCTAAAGAGCCTTTAATATGTAATAATGCATTTAATGACTAATATGGATTTGAACAAGCAAAACATTCTAATACTAGTATGCAGACCACCAGCATTTCAATATTTTTCTCCACAACCCTATTAAGTTAACAAGGTTGGTGTAACTTGGAAGTGACTAAGAATAGGTAAGATTTGAAAGGAGCTATGAAAACCTGCATACTACAAAACATGAGCTTGCTGTAGTCTTACAGAGATAGTTATGGAAACTAGGAAACGTGCATACAGAGTGATCAGATCTCTAAAATACCACTCACAGATTAGTAAAGGGCAGTTTATTTAGCACTGGTATTGGTAACAATGGTATTTCAGGGTAACATCACATAAGATTTGGAAGTTTTAGCAGGATCAATAATAAAAAGCAAGGTGATAACAAACCTCAATGAAAAGTGAAGGAAGCATGAAGTGTAAGGTCAATAGCAGAACAGAAGATTTAATTGAGATGTGAGGATCCTAAATGGGAATAAGGACAACAGGGTGGGAGTATGATGCCTCCCAACTGATAAATTAGTTTTCATTGACTCATTTATTAAATACTTATTAAATGCCTTTCCACACCAGTTATAATTTTATCTAAAAACAGCTCTGAGTCAAAAAACAATTCATATTTATAATACAAAGCAGTAATGAAATAAATGTAAGCCTACACTTAATACTGATTCTGCCTAGACTTCCTTAATCAGTGTGCCACAAAAGCAGTAACCCCCCAAACCACTTGGCATTAACTAAAATCAAAAGGAGCCATACATGACACTAGCACTAAAGCCAAAGATGGATGGAAGAAAAAGAGACTACATTCTTGTCTTAACAATTAGCTTTTAAATTCTTTGAAGAAAGCATTAAATGGATCTTAAATAAGTATGTTAATCAGCAGCGAGGTCTGAGGGTAGCCCCAAGAGACATAATCAAGGGGGTGAGAACATAGATGAGAAACTCTTTTTCTCCATTAAGCGTGTATAGTGATCACTACACAAAAGAGGCAAATTATCCTGCTGAATATTTGGTAAACTGATATTGCTCAAAGTACTTCATTCCATCACTAGCTGAATTTCAGTAGGGAATCAAGACAACTTATAGATAGTTATTCAAGTACTCTCTTTGGGGATGAGGGTCTATAGCTGTATAGACTAATGTTGAACCATTATATTTTCTTTGAAATGTTCATTTTTCTTCAAATTATTTGTCTCAGTTGGAGTCCTTACTGTGAGACTTCTAACAAAGAGTAAATAAACCAGGCTTTACACATACAGCTAATGGCTGAAAATGCCTCTTTAAAGTAGAAGTTGAGAAGCATCTTGTTTTTGAGAAAAGGGTTGATGAACAGCCCTCTTATCAACCTTCACATTTTCAGAAAACCTCTACTCTCAGTGACAGCAGAAATTGGAAGATGAATTGGCATTCCAGAAAGTGTGTCAAATCAAACTTGACAAAGATTATTTTGGTGCCTATCACATGCCAAGCGCAATTTTAGATTCTTTCAAATGCATGACTTTAATTCTCACAAAAATAGTAATGTTGCTTTCCTTTCACAAAAGAAGAAGCAGGTAATAAAAATATATTCTTTGGGTAAACAAAAGTATCATGAGGCTAGAATAATCTTCTAATTTTTTACTGAAAGTCACTCATCAAGTCCAAATATGAAGATGATTTTCACTCCATTTCTATTCCAATTTCACCACATGATGTCCGTTCCACGTCAGAACATGTTTGTTGTTATTATATTAGCACACTATACTTGAAAAGGAATGCTCTCTTTAACTGGTAACATTGATTTAATTATTTCACATGAAGAGGTCACCAAATTGAAGATAACCAAAACTTTTCATGAAAAGTGGACTATATCATTGAATAAATAAAGAAACACATTTTTAATGTGGGTTTTTTTTTACCCTAAGAATTTCCAGATGAAATTGGTAGGGTACACTGTGAAGTCAATGCTCTTTATAAATAATCTAGTCCCAATCTCATTAGACAGATAGATAGATAAGCTATACATAGAAGCCTACACATATGTATGTGTGTGTGTATGTGCATATGACATGCACAAAATGTATATTCTAGTGAGCATTATTGCCAAAGTTTTGTGTTGGTATAGTTTTAGTTTTTTTATTTGTTATAGGCCTCAAAGAATATTTAGTAAGCCTATCCTGTATATACAGCACAAGATGGTCATTTACATACAATTTTCTTATTTATCATTCATAGCAAATAGTAAATAGAAACTTACAAATTTTGGACTCAGTAAGGTTAAATGCTTTACTCAAGACCATAGGATCACCAAGTAAAGAGCTGACATTTGAAGCTGGGTGTTTCTCAGTTCAAAAGTCGTGCTCTTTTTATCATATATGTATGAGAAACACTTAAAACGTGTCATCTTACCATATTTTGGTATTTTGTATTAGCATTTTTTTCTTTCTTTTTAGGTATTAGTATTCTAACATTGTTTAAATATTTGGTATTTTAAGATATTTTTACATGCTTTGTAGTTTATTTTCCAATAAATTTTTACAGTTAAGCTATGCTGAACATTCCTTCATGCCACAGATATTCAGTGAGGGCCTATGAGGTACCAGATTTTGATCTAGGTGTTGATGATAGAGCAGTGAACAAGAAGACAAATCCCAGTTTTTGTGCTCTTGCGTTCTAGTGGAAGAGACAGAAAATGAATAGGTGGCAAATAAAATGAAGATAATATATTAAGCAATAATAAGTTCCAATTTAAAAAAAAACAGTTAAGCGAGAACAAGTGACTGGGAGGGGTGCTGTTTTTATTTAGTGTGGCCATACAGCTGATTCTCTTAGGTAGGTATTTGAGCAAAGACCTGAAGAGTAAGATCAAAAGAGTAAGCCAAGTGAGGGGTACATGGAGAAAGAGTGTTTCAAGCAGAGGAAATAGGAAGTATTAGTTTCCTAGGGCTGCATGACAAAGTACCATAAACTGGGTGACTTAAAACAACAGGTATATTATCTCACAGTTTTGGAGGCAAGTTCAAAATCAAGCTGAGTTGTCAGCAGGACCATGACCTCTCTAAAGCCTCAAGGGAAAAATCCCTTCCTTGCTTCTTCCAGCTTCTGGTAGCTCCCAGTATTCCTTGAGCTGTGTCAACATCACTCCAATCTCTGCCTCTCTCTTCACATGGTTCTCTTCTTTTTTACATTTCTCTATTTCCTTTCCCCTTCTTATAAAGATACAGACATAAGATTTAGGATCTACTCCAAATATAGGATCATTTCAAGATCCTTACTCAATTATAGCTGCAAAGGATGGTCCTATTTCCAACTATTCTGAGGTTCTAGGTGAATGTGATCCTATACCATGAAGTACAAAATCCCAACGTAGAAGTAGAAGTGTACTGGAGGAGTAGCAATGAGGCCTGGGTGGCCAAAGAAGAGTTGAGAAGTGTTGGAGAAACTGGTCGCACACAAGGTCAGATGGGTCCCTGGGAATGAGTGGGCAGACAGGTTATGGAGGACTTGCAGGCTGCGGAATGGTCTTCAACTTTATCCTAAGTGAGATGAGTAGTCATGAGAAATTTCAAAGTACAGGAGTAACACGTTCTTCTTTAAAGGAGAATGGAGTAGTGGAGAGAGGAAGGAAGCAGCAGAACTAATTAGGAGGCTTTCATATTAAATCAAGTGAAAGGTATTAGTGACTTGCCCGGGGTAGTAGTGAGCTTATGAGACGTGGTCACATTCCTGATCTATTTTGAGAATATGGCCTACAAGATTTGCTACTGGGTTAGATGGAGTGTATAAAATAATGGAAGTCTCAAGAATGAAGCCATGAGCTTTGCCTGAGCTCCCTCAGAATGGAGCTGCTCTTATGGAGATGGGAAGTTCTGGAGAAAGACCATGTTTGGCCTTGGGGCCAAGAGGCTAAAGGGAGTTTTGAAAATTTTAAATTTGACATGCTAATTATGCACTAAAATATAGAAAGGGAATGGGAGGAAAAGGAATATTCAGGGCTTGGTTTCTAGAACAATAATTGTACTGGAAAATACTATAGCTATTACAGAAGATAAACACTTTAAAACCTTCAGAATATTGAAAATCTAACAAGGTGGTAAGCAACTAAATGTGAAAATACAAATGAAAGTGGAAACCAGAAGAGATCCAGAGAAATAAAACTGCTTATAACCTCAAAGTTTTTGACAAACTAGAGGAATTTTTTTGTCTGGAGTTTTAGTTGTGACAGCTGATTTTTGATAGCTTCATATAAAGTTCAGAGTGTCAAAAACCAGAGCCCAACTGAGGTGGGAAATTTAATAGGAGCTCTACCCCTATAAGGCTGGTGCAGGCATCCTCAAACTACGGCCCATGGGCCACATGCAGCCCACCTAGAACATTTATCTGGCCTGCTGGGTGTTTCTGCCACCGCTGCCTGTCCTGCTTAGCAGCCAACTCATCCTGGGCCCACAGTCTGGCCCTCCAGTGGTCTGAGGGACAGTGAACTGGCCCCCTGTTTAAAAAGTTTGAGGACCCCTAGAAAGGAATACACTAGCAAGGTATGGAAAAACCTCATCTACTCTCACCTTCAGTGAACTACAAGACACTTAACAGCTGGCAAGAGGGAAATTTTCACTAGTGAATTATAACCACAAATCTATCTTTTCCTGATAGGAGCCCACATTCACATCACTTAGATTATCTAGAGGATAGGTGTAAAACTGTATTACCAATGTGAATAATAAACATTTTTCACAGACACATTTATAAAAAATTGCCTCATTGTATCATAAAACAAATTTGAAAATGTACATATTATAGAAGTAACATTTTTCTGACAAATACAAGATAAGTTATAAATTTAAAAAGAAAATATTTTAAATTATTTTTAGGAAAAAGGAAAACATGTTTATTATAACCTAATGGTCAGGATGTGGATAACAATGAAATTTAGAAAATACTAAAATGTGATAATCATTTTTTAAATGCAGGTAAAGTAATAGAAAGAAAGTTCTAGTTTTATATTCATGTACTAAAATTTTAAAAATGCTGAAAATTAATGAGCTGAGCATCCATTTAATTTTTTAGAACATAAACCCAAAGAAAGAAGAAAGAAATAATAAAAGTAAGATAATAAAGAGGATCAATGATGTTTAAAAATGCTTGAGAAGTGGTTTTAAAGCACTTATGGCAAGGGTATTCCAGAAGAGAGAGAAAAATCTTAGATAATATTAAAAATAAAAATTAAAAATGCCACAAATACTTAAGAGTGGAGAGATTTTTATTAATCAGTATGTGCCTCCCAAAAGAAGAAAAACAGAAGAGGTAGAGAAATTCATAGAAAAAGATTGGATTGGCTCAGCACCTGTGGCTCAATCGGCTAAGGCGCCAGCCACGTACACCTAAGCTGGCGGGTTTGAATCCCCAGCCCGGCCCGCCAAACAACAATGATGGCTGCAACCAAAAAATGGCCGGGCGTTGTGGCAGGCGCCTGTGGTCCCAGCTACTTGGGAGGCGGAGGCAGGAGATTCGCTTGAGCCCAGGAGTTGGAGGTTGCTATGAGCTGGGATGCCATGGCACTCTACCCAGGGGGATAGCTTGAGGCTCCATCTCAAAAAATAAAAATAAAAATAAAAAATAAAAAATAAAAAAAAAAGATGAGCAAATCTTAAAGGTCTTATAGACACTAAAAAAAATTCAAATTAGTTTTCACAAATACTCTACTTAAAAGAAGAGCTATAAAATAGTGGAGGCAGTTGGCACACGCATATACCACCTAAAGGCTCAAGGGCTGGCATGCTTGGCCCATCACGACCACTAATGATGGCTGACTAGCCATCCTGGTGTCTGTGTCTCCAGCATAGCCTCAGTGACATTACTGATGCTTACTACAACTAAAGAAATCTTACAGAGACTATGCTGCTATTCTCTCTAAGAACAAAGCCAAAGTACCCTACCAAACCAATACTATGAAAATATCTACAGAAAAACAGTATTTCTCCATAAAAGTCGATCTATATAATTGGAAGAAATGATTGTTACACTAGATGTACATATATCAACATAAAATCACATGAAATGTGACAAAGCAAGGAAACATGATCTCTTAAAACTAAAACAATTCTACTACTGTATCAGATTTCAAAGAAAGAACTATAAAATGCCTTAAAAATAAGTCAAAAGAGACTCAGTGAGGCATAGGAGAAAGATAGCAACAATACAAAGATATCAAGAAAATGATTCATGATCTGAATTAAAAATTCAACAAAGCAGTACATATTATTCAAAAAATGAAACAAAAATTCTGGAACTAAAAATTCAATGAATGAAGAAAAATAAAATTGAGACTGGCAATAATAGACTAGATTAAGTAAAAGAAAAATTTATCAACTTGATGATACTTTTAAAAATGCCCAGTGAGAGAAAGAAAGAATGCAAGAAAGAAAGAGTAATGAAAGCCAATCTGACATCTGGGACACCAAAATGCAATCAAATATTTGAATTTGATAAGTTCCAGAAGAGGAAGAAATGGACAAAGATACAGAAAATCTATTTAACAAGAAAATAGCTGACACTTCTGAAGAATTAGACATGCAAATACAAGATTGAAATTCTGAAATAGAATCAACCCCAAAAAGATCTTCTTCATGACACACTATAATCAGACTGTCAAAAGACAAAAAGAGAATTCTAAAAACAGGAATAAAAAAGTATCAAGTCATATATAATGGAATTCTCATCAAACTAACAAATTTCTCAGCAGAAACCTTACAGGCCAGCAGACAATGAGATAATATATTCACAGTGCTGAAAGGAGAAAAATCTGCCAATCAAGAATATTATATCCAGCACAGCCATCCTTCAAAAATGAAATAGAAATAATCTTTTCTACACATGCAAAGCCGGAGGGCATTCATCACCACCACTATACTAGGAATACATGAAATGCTTAAGGATTCCTATACCTGGAAGCAAGAGAACATATCTACAATCATGAAAACCCAAAAATATAAAATCCACTGAAGAGCAAACAGAAATGAAGAAGAGAAAGGACTCAAATATTACCACTACAGAAAACCACCAATCCACAATGATAAACAATAGAAGAGAAATATAAGAAGAAAGAGTACACAAAACAAACATAATTCAATTATAAATGATAAGAGTTAAGTCTTCATTTATCAATAACAACCTTGTGTAAATTACTCATTTAAAAAATACAGACTGGCAAACCATAAGTTTTAAAAAAAAAAACAAATTATATGCTGCCTACAAGAAACTCGGTTAATTTGTAAAGATACACATTGAAGGTGAAATGATGTAGAAACAAATTCAGCATGAACAGAAACCCAAACCACATAGGAGTAGCTATATTCCTATGAGACAAAATAGACTTTATGTCAAAAATAGATAAATAAAAAAAGACAAAGGAGGCCATCATGAAGTACTAAGGGCATAAATTCAGCAAGAGGATATAAATAACCATATACACACCCAGCACTAGACTACCTAATATATAAAGCAAATATTAAAGTTAGAGAGATATATCCCTATACAATGATAGCTGAGGACTTTAACATCCCATTTTCAGTATTGGTTAGATCATCTAGATCAGTGTTTTTCAACCTTTTTTATCTCATGGCACACTTGAACCTACAGTTAAACTTCTGTGGTACACTTAAATTACGTTGATCAAAAAAACAGTAAAATAAAAAGCTATACATTTATATCTATATATATGTACTTACTATGCTTTGAATTTCTTTCAAAAATGGTTTAATCAGTGATCTTTAAAATTTTTTGCAGCACACCTAAGATCCTCTCATGTCTGTGTGTCAACAGCCATGGCACATTGGTTGAAAACCACTGATCTAGATAGAAAATCAACAAAAAAACATTGGATTTAATCTGTACTACAGACCACATGAACATAACAGATATTTACAAAACACTGTATCTAACAGCTGCAGAATACACATCCAGCAACATTCATTGACTAGGGTATCCACTCCCCAGTGTATGGTTTAGTCTGCTTTGTCAATGACCAGTTGGTCATTGCCATATGGATTTATTTCTGGGATCTCTATTCTTTTCAATTGATCTATGTCTCTTCTTTTTTTGTACCAGTACCATGCTATTTTGGTTATGTAGGTTTATAGTGAAATTTGAAGTCAGGTGATGTGATGCCTCCAGATCCATTCTTTTTTGGTTCCAAATTGGGCTTAGGATGATTTTTCTAAACCTATGAAATATGATGTTGGTATTTTGATGAAAATTGCATTGAATTTGTAAAACATGTTAGGCCTCATGGACATTTTAGTAATGTTAATTCCGTCAATCCAAGAGCCTATATTTCATTTGTTTGTATCATCTATAATTCCTTTCATTAGTGTTTTGTAGTTTCTCTTGCAGAGACCCTCCATCTCGTTGGTTACATATATTCCTAAATAATTTATTGTCTTTGTAGCTATGGTAAAAGGTGATGAGTCCTTGATTTAACTCTTAACTTGACAGCTTGATTGTTATTAGCATATGGAAATGATACTGATTTGTGTACATTGGTATCATAACAAACATTATGCCAAAATTATTTATATATTCTAGGAGTCTTTTTGGTAGAGTCTTTAGTCTGATTACAGTATGATATATGTATCATCAGCAAACAGGGATAGTTTAATCCCTCTTTCCCAATTTAGATATACTTCATTTTTTCTCTTGCCTTATTGCTCTGTGTAGGACTTCCAACACTATGTTGAATAATTGTGGTGATAGTGGGCTTCCTTTTATTGATTCAGTTCTTTGAGGGAATGCTTTTACCTTTACCCTATTCAACATGATGGTGATTTTGATTTGTCATACATGCATTTTATAATTTTGTGGTATGTTTCTTCAATGCCTGATTGGTTGAAAGTTGTCATCAAGAAAAGGGGCTAGATTATACTAAATGCATTTTCTGCATCTATTGAGATGATCATATGGTTGTTGTTTTGGCTTCTGTTTATGTGGTGAATCATGTTTATTGATTTATGTCTGTTGAACCATTCTTTCATGCATGAGATGAAACCCACTTGATCATGATAAATTTTTGATGTGCTGTTGAATTTGGTTTTCTAGTATTTGTTGAGAATTTTTGCACCTATGATCATAAGGGATTTTGGTCTATAGCTTTCTCTTTGTGTGTCCTTTCCTAGCTTTGGTATCAAGGTGATGTTGGCTTTATAGGATGATTTAGGGATGATTCCCTTTTTCTTAACATTATGAAATACTTTCTGTAGGATAGGTAACAGTTCTTCATAGCACTGGTAGAATTTGGCTATAAATTTATCTGGTCTAGGGCCTTTTAAATTTGGGATATTTTTTGTTACTGTTTCACTCTCACCGTTTGTTTTTGATGTGATAGAGATTTCTGTTTCTTCCTGATTCAAGCTTGTGAGGTTGTGTGTATTCAGGAATTTACATATTTCCTGCAAGTTTTCTCATTTGTGTGCATAGAGATTTTCACAGTATTCACAGATGACTTAGATCACAACACTCAATTCCTTTGGAATATCTGGAAATCCTTTTCAAGAAAGACAATATCAAGCAAGTTCAGACTGAAAAGATTAGAATAAATACCAAATTATTCAATACCCTGGAATTGATGAACAACCATAAGGAAAACATGGCCTTGTCAAATAACTAAATAAGGAACCAGTGACTAATTTTGGAATGATGAAGATATATGACCTTTCAAAATAGCTGCCCTAAAGAAGCTCAATTAATTTCAGGACAACACAGAGAAGGAATTGACAACCCTATAAGATAAATTTGACAAAATGATTAAAAATACACATTTAGAAGAGGAAAAAGAATAAAAAAGAATGAAGCAAACCTACAAGATAGAAAATATCCTCAAAAGCACAAATCTAAGTCACTGGCCATAAAGAAGAGATAAAGAAAGACACTGGGATAGAAAGTTTATCCAAAAATAATAATGAAAGAGAATTTTCCAAACCTAGTGACGATATAAGTATTTAAGTACAAGAAGGTCATAGAACACCAAGCAGATTTAACTAAACCAAGACTACCCTCAAGGCATTTAATAATTAAGCTCCCAAAAGTCATGAATAAAAAGAAGGTCCTAAGAGAAACAAGAAAAAAACATATAAAGGAACTCCAATGCATCTGGCGGCAGACTTCTCAAGGGAAAACTTACTAGACTGGAGAGAGTGATATGACATATTCAAAGTACTGTGAGAAAATAAACCCTTAACCATAGAATATTATATCCTGCAAAAATATCCTTCAAACATGAAGGAAAAATAAAGACTTTCTCAAACAAAAGCTGAGAGATTTCATCAATACCAGACCTTTCCTACAAGAACTGCTAAAAGACTTATTTAATAATAAAGAAAAAGATATTAATGAACAATAAAAAAAATCTAAAGGTGTGAAAACCACTTTTAACAGTAAGGATACAAATACAGAATACTTTGTTGCTGTAATGGTGTTGTATAAACCACTTGTATTTTATGTAGAAATACTAAAAGACAAACCTACCAAAAATAACTACAACAACTTTTTGAGAGAAAGATAATAAAAATGATATAGATGGAAACAACAAAAAGTCAAAAAGTTTTGGTGGAGTTGAAGTGTAGGATTTCTTTTAGGTATCTCTTTGTTTGTTTGTTTGTTAGAAGAAATGTCATATGTTTAAAATAATTTGTTATAACATGTTTTTGCAATCCTCAAATCAAAAAATCTACAAAAGATGCACACACAAATGAAAGCAAGAAATTAAAACACACCACTAGAGAAAATCAACTTTTACAAAGAAAGACAGGAAAGAAGGAAAAAAAGAGAGGACCACAAAACAAACAGAAGTCAAAGAACAACATGGCCGTAGTAAGTCCTTACATAGGACTAAGAATACTGAATGTAAATGGAGTAAATTCTCCAATTAAAAGACATAGAGTGGAAGAATATATAAAAAAATAAGACTCAATAATATGTTGTCTAAAAGAAACTGACTTCACCTGTAAAGACTCACACAGACTGAAAATAAAGGGATGGAAAAAGATATTCCATGCAAATGAAATCCAAAATCTGATACTTCTATCACATAAAATAGATGTCAAGAAAAAAGTGATAAAGAATGTTATTATGTAACAATAGAGGGGATACTTCAGCAAGAGGATATAACAATTCTAAATATTTATTCACCCAATACTAGAGCAGGCAGATATATAAATCCAATATTGTCAGAGATAAAGAGAGATGTAAACTTTAATACAATAATCATTGAAAATCTCAACCCTCCACTTTCAGCATTGGACAAATCATCCAGACCAAAAATCAACAAATTTTGATATTTTGATAAAACCATACAAGGTGTAGTTATGAAATCAGGTTGATTTACATATCTATCACCTCAAACATATTTCATTTCTTTCTTTTAAGACCATTCCAATTCTACTCTTTTAGTTATTTTAAGAGATGGAATAAATTATTATTAACTATATTTTCCCTATTATGTTACGAACACTAGATCTATTCCTTCTATCTAAGGCATTTTTTTGCTTTTTCAGATGTTATCTAATTTTATATGTCTTTTGACAGTAAGTCAATTATATTGGTAGCAGGACTCTGTTCTCATCAGGAAAACATCTCAGTGATACAAGGTTATGTTTTGTCATTCTAAAGTGAGGCATTCTTTGATGGCAGGGATCATATTTTATTCATTTTAATGTCCCAAAACTTTCACAATTATGCACAAAGAAGGTGTTCAATAATTTTATATTATAAATAATAAATAAGTTAATAAATTTATTAAATCTTTTAAGAAAAAAGAAACCAGAAACTCCTTTTAAACTCAATATTAATGACAAATTTATGCATCAAAATACTGCCTAAATCCAACAGAAAATGTTAACAATCTCTGTATTTATTCCTCCATCTGCCAACATGATTCATAGCTCACCTCTTACCCTTACTTCATTGGTGAAATCTATAGTAATAAGACATATTTATGTTTATATAACATAAGACATACTTTGTGATTATATAAACCCTTCTCTTCTGCTTATCATTGCAGGGTTAGGACCGTAATCACTATGTATAAGTAATCCCCCACCAATTCATCAATCCATGAAAATTATTCTATATCCACTCTGCCTCTAACTTAGGAGTTCTCAATCAAGGAAGATTCTGCCCCCTAAAGAGCAGTTGACAGTGTCTTAAGACATTTCATTTGTCACAACAGTGGAGTGCTATTGGTATGCAGTGGGTGAGACCAAGGAGGCTGCTAAACCTCCTACTATACACAAGACAGCCTCCACAACAAGAATGATTCAACTCAAAATATCGACAGTGCTGAAGTTGAGAAACTTCACACCTAGTTTCCACATCCTACTAGTCACAGAAAATTATTTTGCTGAGGAAGGAATTACACAAATCCAGATACAGAATAGGAGTCAGATGCATAGGTAGCACCCTAAAAGCTAGACTTAGAACTAAAGTCAGATTATATATTGTAGAATAATATAATACTCCCTTACAAACAGATTTGTGAAAGCTGTCTTTTTCCCATTTATGTCTTATGTTTATATGACATAAGTCACACTTTGTGCTTATATAGCCATTTATTTACACAATAGCACAGACTCAGGAACCAGGCTCCCTCAGTTTGAATTCAAGTTTCTGCCACTTACTAGCATTGTAATATTGGGTAATTTATTTTCTATTTTCAATTTATGTATCTATAAAATTAGAATTGTATATATATATGTGTGTGTGTGTGTGTGTGTATACATATACATCCCTCCAGGTGTTGTGAGGATGATAGGAGTTAATATTTGAAATTTACTTAAAACAGTGCCAAGCACTGTTGGGAAATACTCTTGCCATAAGTGCTATAAAATTAGAATTATATATATACATATATATGTGTGTGTGTGTTGTGAGGATGATATGAGTTAATATTTGAAACATACTTAAAACAGTGCTGAGCACTTACTAAATACTAGGTATGTATGAGCTAACATTACTTATCTTTCCAATGACTGTAAAATGCAAGGCCATCTTCCATGTATTAAAGTCTACAAGAAAAAAAAATCAGATTCCTGTGTAAGTAGAATTAATTACTTACATATAAGAAATACTTAGTCTGGAATTGCCTCATCCTCTGTTCTTCTACTTTCCATATTTTGTCATTTGTAAGGCCAAATTTTTTAAAATTTGAGGATCCTTAAAATTGGTAACTTATGGCTTGGTGCCTGTGGCTCACCCAGCTAAGGTGCCAGCCACGTACACCTAAGGTGGTGGGTTCGAATCCCCAGCCCGGCCCGCCAAACAACAATGATGGCTGCAACCAAAAAATGGCC